>JAVRKA010000424.1:0-119245 GCA_034508555.1 Venustoraphidia nigricollis | reverse complement strand
TGGCATTTCAAATATATGTGCTGATAGACATTTCAGATATAGTTGCCGATTGGCATTTTCAAAATAAGTTCCGATAGGCATTTTAGATATAGGTGCCGATAGGCATTTCAAATATAGGTGCCGATAGACATTTCAGATATAGTTGCCGATAGGCATTTCAGAAATAGATGCCGATAGGCATTTTAGATATAGTTGCCGATAGGCATTTAAAATATAGGTGCCGATAGGCATATCAAATATAGGTGCCGATAGGCATTTCTGATTTTGTTGCCGATAGGCATTTAAAATATAGGTGCCGATAGGCATATCAAATATAGGTGCCGATAGGCATTTCAGATATAATTGACGAAAGGCATTTCAGATATAGGTGCCGATAGGCATTTCTGATTTGTTTGCCGATAGGCATTTCAAATATAGGTGCTGATAGGCATCTCAGATGTAGTTTCCGATAGACATTTCAAAAATAGGTGCCGATGGGCATTCCAGATATAGGTGCCGATAGGCATTTCAGATATAGTTGCCGATTGGCATTTTAAAAATAGGTGCCGATAGGCATTTCAGATATAGAAGCCGATAGGCATTTCAAATATAGGTGCCGATAAGCATTCCAGATATGGTTGCCGATAGGCTTTTCAAATATAAGTGCTGATAGGCATTTCAGATGTACGTTTCCGATAGGCATTTAAAAAATAGGTGCCGATAGGCAATTCAGATATAGGTGCCGATAGGCATTTCGAATATAGGTGCCGATAGGCATTTCTGATTTGGTTGAGGATAGGCATTTCAAATATAGGTGCTGATAGGCATTTCAGATATTGTTGCCGATTGGCATTTTAAAAATAGGTGCCGATAGGCATTTCAGATATAGGTGCCGATAGGCATTCCAAATATAGGTGCCGTAAGCATTTCAGATATAGTTGCCGATAGGCATTTCAGAAATAGATGCCGATAGGCATTTCAGATATAGTTGCCGATAGGCATTTAAAATATAGGTGCCGATAGGCATATCAAATATAGGTGCCGATAGGCATTTCAGATATAAATGCCTAAAGGCATTTCAAATATAGTTGCCGATAGGCATTTCAAATATAGGTGCTGATAGGCATTTCAGATATAGGTGCCGATAGGCATTTCAAATATAAATGCCGATAGGCATTTCAAATATAGTTGCCGATAGGCATTTCAGAAATAGATGCCGATGGGCATATCAGATATAGTTGCCGATAGGCATTTAAAATATAGGTGCCGATAGGCGTTTCAAATATAGGTGCCGATAGGCATTTCAGATATAAATGCCGAAAGGCATTTCAGATGTAAGTGCCGATAGGCATTTCTTATTTGGTTGCCGATAGGCATTTCAAATATAGGTCTGATAGGCTTTTCAGATGTAGTTTCCGATAGGCATTTAAAAATAGGTGCCGATAGGCATTTCAGATATAGGTGCCGATAGGCATTTCAGATATAAATGACGAAAGGCATTTCAGATATAGGTGCCGATAGGCATTTCTGATTTGGTTGCCGATAGGCATTTCAAATATAGGTGCTGATAGGCATTTCAGATGTAGTTTCCGATAGGCATTTCAAAAATAGGTGCCGATAGGCATTTCAGATATAGGTGCCGATAGGCATTTCAGACATAGTTGCCGATTGGCATTTTAAAAATAGGTGCCGATAGGAATTTCAGATATAGAAGCCAATAGGTATTTCAAATATAGGTGCCGATAGGCATTCCAGATATGGTTGCCGATAGGCATTTCAAATATAGGTGCTGATAGGCATTTCAGATGTAGTTTCCGATAGGCATTTCAAAAATAGGTGCCGAAAGGCATTTCAGATATAGATGCGGATAGGCATTACAGATATAGTTGCCGATTGGCATTTTAAAAATAGGTGCCGTTAGGCATTTCAGATATAGAAGCAGATAGGTATTTCAAATATAGGTGTCGATAGGCATTTCAGATATGGTTGCCGATAGGCAATTCAAATATAGGTGCTGATAGGCATTTTAAATATAGGTGCCGATAGGCATTTCAGATATAAATGACGAAAGGCGTTTCAGATATAGGTGCCGATTGGCATTTCTGATTTGGTTGCCGATAGGCATTTCAAATATAGGTGCTGATAGGCATTTCATATGTAGTTTCCGATAGGCATTTCAGATGTAGTTTCCGATAGGCATTTCAAAAATAGGTGCCGATAGGCATTTCAGACATAGTTGCCGATTGGCATTTTAAAAATAGGTGCCGATAGGCATTTCAGATATAGAAGCCGATAGGCATTTCAAATATAGGTGTCGATAGGCATTTCAGATATGGTTGCCGATAGGCATTTCAAATATGGGTGCTGATAGGCATTTCAGATATAGTTGCCGATTGGCATTTTAAAAATAGGTGCCGATAGGCATTTCAGATATAGAAGCCGATAGGCATTTCAAATATAGGTGTCGATAGGCATTCCAGATATGGTTGCCGATAGGCATTTCAAATATAGGTGCTGATAGGCATTTCAGATGTAGTTTCCGATAGGCATTTCAAAAATAGGTGCCGATAGGCATTTCAGATATAGGTGACGATAGGCATTTCAGATATAGTAGCCGATTGGCATTTTAAAAATAGGTGCCGATAGGCATTTCAGATATGGAAGCAGATAGGTATTTCAAATATAGGTGTCGATAGGCATCTCAGATATGGTTGCCGATAGGCATTTCAAATATGGGTGCTGATAGGCATTTCAGAAATAGTTGCCGATTGGCATTTTAAAACTAGGTGCCGATAGGCATTTCAGATATAGGTGCCGATAGGCATTTCAAATATAGGTGCCGATAGGCATTTCTGATTTGGTTGCCGATAGGCATTTCAAATATAGGTGCTGATAGGTATTTCAGATATAGGTGCCGATAGGCATTTCAAATATAAGTGCCGATAGGCATTTTAGATATAGTTGCCGATAGACATTTCAAATATAAGTGCCGATAGGCATTTCAGATATAGTTGCCGATAGGCATTTCAGAAATAGATGCCGATAGGAGTATCAGATATAGTTGCCAATAGGCATTTAAAATATAGGTGCCGATAGGCATTTTAGATATAAATGCCTAAAGGCATTTCAGATATAGGTGCCGATAGGCATTTTTGATTTGGTTGCCGATAGGCATTTCAAATATAGGTGCTGATAGGCATTTCAGATGTAGTTTCCGATAGGCATTTCAGATGTAGTTTCCGATATGCATTTCAAAAATAGGTGCCGATAGGAATTTCAGATATAGGTGCCGATAGGCATTTCAGACATAGTTGCCTATTGGTATTCTAAAAATAGGTGCCGATAGGCATTTCAGATATAGAAGCCGATAGGCATTTCAAATATAGGTGCCGATAGGCATGTCTGATTTGGTTGCCGATAGGCATTTAAAATATATGTGCCGATAGGCATTTCAAATATAGGTGCCGATAGGCATTTCAGATATAAATGCCGAAAGGCATTTCAGATATAGGTGCCGATAGGCATTTCTGATTTGGTTGCCGATAGGCATTTCTGATTTGGTTGCCGATAGGCATTTCAAATATAGGTGCTGATAGGCATTTCAGATGTAGTTTCCGATAGGCATTTCAAAAATAAGTGCCGATAGGCATTTCAGATATAGGTGCCGATAGGCATTTCAGATATAGTTGCCGATTGGCATTTTAAAAATAGGTGCCGATAGGCATTTCAGATATAGAAGCCGATAGGCATTTCAAATATAGGTGCCGATAGGCATTCCAGATATGGTTGCCGATAGGCATTTCAAATATAGGTGCCGATAGGCATTTCAGATGTAGTTTCCGATAGGCATTTCAAAAATAGGTGCCGATAGGCATTTCAGAAATAGGTGCCGATAGGCATTTCAGATATAGTTGCCGATTGGCATTTTAAAAATAGATGCCGATAGGCATTTCAGATATAGAAGCAGATTGGTATTTCAAATATAGGTGTCGATAGGCATTTCAGATATGGTTGCCGATAGGCATTTCAAATATGAGTGCTGATAGGCATTTCAGATATAGTTGCCGATTGGCATTTTAAAAATAGGTGCTGATAGGCATTTCAGATATAGGTGCCGATAGGCTTTTCAAATATTGGTGCCGATAGGCATTTCTGATTTGGTTGCCGATAGGCATTTCAAATATAGGTGCTGATAGGCATTTCAGATATAGGTGCCGATATTCATTTCAAATATAGGTGCCGATAGGCATTTCTGATTTGGTTGCCGATAGGCATTTCAAATATAGGTGCTGATAGGCATTTCAGATATAGTTGCCGATTGGCATTTTTAAAATAGGTGCCGATAGGCATTTCAGATATAGGTGCCGATAGGCATTACAAATATAGGTACCGATAGGCATTTCAGATATAGTTGCCGATAGGCATTTCAGAAATAGATGCCGATAGGCATTTCAGATATAGTTGCCGATAGGCATTTAAAATATAGGTGCCGATAGGCATATCAAATATAGGTGCCGATAGGCATTTCTGATTTGGTTGCCGACAGGCATTTAAAATATAGGTGCCGATAGGCATTTCAAATATAGGTGCTGATAGGCATTTCAGATATAAATGACGAAAGCCATTTCAGATATAGGTGCCGATAGGCATTTCTGATTTGGTTGCCGATAGGCATTTCAAATATAGGTGCTGATAGGCATTTCAGATGTAGTTTCCGATAGGCATTTCAAAAATAGGTGCCGATAGGCATTTCAGATATAGGTGCCGATAGGCATTTCAGACATAGTTGCCGATTGGCATTTTAAAAATAGGTGCCGATAGGCATTTCAGATATAGAAGCCGATAGGCATTTCAAATATAGGTGTCGATAGGCATTTCAGATATGGTTGCCGATAGGCATTTCAAATATGGGTGCTGATAGGCATTTCAGATATAGTTGCCGATTGGCATTTTAAAAATAGGTGCCGATAGGCATTTCAGATATAGAAGCCGATAGGCATTTCAAATATAGGTGTCGATAGGCATTCCAGATATGGTTGCCGATAGGCATTTCAAATATAGGTGCTGATAGGCATTTCAGATGTAGTTTCCGATAGGCATTTCAAAAATAGGTGCCGATAGGCATTTCAGATATAGAAGCCGATAGGCATTTCAAATATAGGTGCCGATAGGCATTTCAGATATAGTAGCCGATTGGCATTTTCAAAATAGGTGCCGATAGGCATTTCAGATATGGAAGCAGATAGGTATTTCAAATATAGGTGTCGATAGGCATTTCAGATATGGTTGCCGATAGGCATTTCAAATATGGGTGCTGATAGGCATTTCAGAAATAGTTGCCGATTGGCATTTTAAAACTAGGTGCCGATAGGCATTTCAGATATAGGTGCCGATAGGCATTTCAAATATAGGTCCCGATAGGCATTTCTGATTTGGTTGCCGATAGGCATTTCAAATATAGGTGCTGATAGGCATTTCAGATATAGGTGCCGATAGGCATTTCAAATATAAGTGCCGATAGGCATTTCAGATATAGTTGCCGATAGACATTTCAAATATAAGTGCCGATAGGCATTTCAGATATAGTTGCCGATAGGCATTTCAGAAATAGATGCCGATAGGAGTATCAGATATAGTTGCCAATAGACATTTAAAATATAGGTGCCGATAGGCATTTCAAATATAGGTGCCGATAGGCATTTCAGATATAAATGCCGAAAGGCATTTTAGATATAGGTGCCGATAGGCATTTCTGATTTGGTTGCCGATATGCATTTCAAATATAGGTGCTGATAGACATTTCAGATGTAGTTTCCGATAGGCATTTCAAAAATAGGTGCCGATAGGCATTTCAGATATAGGTGCCGATAGGCATTTCAGTTATAGTTGCCGATTGGCATTTTAAAAATAGGTGCCGATAGGTATTTCAGATATAGAAGCCGATAGGCATTTTAAATATGGGTGCCGATAAGCATTCCAGATATGGTTGCCGATAGGCATTTTAAATATAGGTGCTGATAGGCATTTCAGATGTAGTTTCCGATAGGCATTTCAAAAATAGGTGCCGATAGGCATTTCAGATATAGGTGCCGATAGGCATTTCAGATATAGTTGCCGATTGGCATTTTAAAAATAGGTGCCGATAGGCGTTTCAGATATAGAAACCGATAGGTATTTCAAATATAGGTGTCGATAGGCATTTCAGATATGGCAGCCGATAGGCATTTCAAATATAGGTGCTGATAGGCATTTCAGATGTAGTTTCCGATAGGCATTTCAAAAATAGGTGCTGATAGGCATTTCAGATATAGGTGCCGATAGGCATTTCAGATATCGTTGCCGATTGGCATTTTTAAAAATAGGTGCCGTTAGGCATTTCAGATGTAGTTTCCGATAGGCATTTCAAAAATAGGTGCCGATAGGCATTTCAGATATAGGTGCCGATAGGCATATCAGATATAGTTGCCGATAAGCATTTAAAATATAGGTGCCGTTAGGCATTTTAAATATAGGTGCCGATAGGCATTTCAGATATAAATGACGAAAGGCATTTCAGATATAGGTGCCGATAGGCATTTCTGATTTGGTTGCCGATAGGCATTTCAAATATAGGTGCTGATAGGCATTTTAGATGTAGTTTCCGATAGGCATTTCAAAAATAGGTGCCGATAGGCATTTCAGATATAGGTGCCAATAGGCATTTCAGATATAGTTGCCGATTGGCATTTTAAAAATAGGTGCCGATAGGCATTTCAGATATAGAAGCCGATAGGCATTTCAAATATAGGTGCCGATAGGCATTCCAGATATGTTTGCCGATAGGCATTTCAAATATAGGTGCTGATAGGCATTTCAGATGTAGTTTCCGATAGGCATTTCAAAAATAGGTGCCGATAGGCATTTCAGAAATAGGTGCCGATAGGCATTTCAGATATAGTTGCCGATTGGCATTTTAAAAATAGGTGCCGATAAGCATTTCAGATATAGAAGCCGATAGGCATTTCAAATATAGGTGTCGATAGGTATTTCAGATATGGTTGCCGATAGGCATTTCAAATATGGGTGCTGATAGGCATTTCAGATATAGTTGCCGATTGGCATTTTAAAAATAGGTGCCGATAGGCATTTCAGATATAGGTGCCGATAGGCATTTCAAATATAGGTGCCGATAGGCATTTCTGATTTGGTTGCCGATAGGCATTTCAAATATAGGTGCTGATAGGCATTTCAGATATAGGTGTCGAAAGGCACTTCAAATATAGGTGCCGATAGGCATTTCTGATTTGGTTGCCGATAGGCATTTCAAATATATGTGCTGATAGACATTTCAGATATAGTTGCCGATTGGCATTTTCAAAATAAGTGCCGATAGGCATTTTAGATATAGGTGCCGATAGGCATTTCAAATATAGGTGCCGATAGACATTTCAGATATAGTTGCCGATAGGCATTTCAGAAATAGATGCCGATAGGCATTTTAGATATAGTTGCCGATAGGCATTTAAAATATAGGTGCCGATAGGCATATCAAATATAGGTGCCGATAGGCATTTCTGATTTTGTTGCCGATAGGCATTTAAAATATAGGTGCCGATAGGCATATCAAATATAGGTGCCGATAGGCATTTCAGATATAATTGACGAAAGGCATTTCAGATATAGGTGCCGATAGGCATTTCTGATTTGTTTGCCGATAGGCATTTCAAATATAGGTGCTGATAGGCATCTCAGATGTAGTTTCCGATAGACATTTCAAAAATAGGTGCCGATAGGCATTCCAGATATAGGTGCCGATAGGCATTTCAGATATAGTTGCCGATTGGCATTTTAAAAATAGGTGCCGATAGGCATTTCAGATATAGAAGCCGATAGGCATTTCAAATATAGGTGCCGATAAGCATTCCAGATATGGTTGCCGATAGGCTTTTCAAATATAAGTGCTGATAGGCATTTCAGATGTAGTTTCCGATAGGCATTTAAAAAATAGGTGCCGATAGGCATTTCAGATATAGGTGCCGATAGGCATTTCGAATATAGGTGCCGATAGGCATTTCTGATTTGGTTGAGGATAGGCATTTCAAATATAGGTGCTGATAGGCATTTCAGATATAGGTGCCGATAGGCATTTCAAATATAGGTGCCGATAGGCATTTCTGATTTGGTTGCCGATAGGCATTTCAAATATAGGTGCTGATAGGCATTTCAGATATTGTTGCCGATTGGCATTTTAAAAATAGGTGCCGATAGGCATTTCAGATATAGGTGCCGATAGGCATTCCAAATATAGGTGCCGTAAGCATTTCAGATATAGTTGCCGATAGGCATTTCAGAAATAGATGCCGATAGGCATTTCAGATATAGTTGCCGATAGGCATTTAAAATATAGGTGCCGATAGGCATATCAAATATAGGTGCCGATAGGCATTTCAGATATAAATGCCTAAAGGCATTTCAAATATAGTTGCCGATAGGCATTTCAAATATAGGTGCTGATAGGCATTTCAGATATAGGTGCCGATAGGCATTTCAAATATAAATGCCGATAGGCATTTCAAATATAGTTGCCGATAGGCATTTCAGAAATAGATGCCGATAGGCATATCAGATATAGTTGCCGATAGGCATTTCAAATATAGGTGCCGATAGGCGTTTCAAATATAGGTGCCAATAGGCATTTCAGATATAAATGCCGAAAGGCATTTCAGATGTAAGTGCCGATAGGCATTTCTTATTTGGTTGCCGATAGGCATTTCAAATATAGGTCTGATAGGCTTTTCAGATGTAGTTTCCGATAGGCATTTAAAAATAGGTGCCGATAGGCATTTCAGATATAGGTGCCGATAGGCATTTCAGATATAAATGACGAAAGGCATTTCAGATATAGGTGCCGATAGGCATTTCTGATTTGGTTGCCGATAGGCATTTCAAATATAGGTGCTGATAGGCATTTCAGATGTAGTTTCCGATAGGCATTTCAAAAATAGGTGCCGATAGGCATTTCAGATATAGGTGCCGATAGGCATTTCAGACATAGTTGCCGATTGGCATTTTAAAAATAGGTGCCGATAGGAATTTCAGATATAGAAGCCAATAGGTATTTCAAATATAGGTGCCGATAGGCATTCCAGATATGGTTGCCGATAGGCATTTCAAATATAGGTGCTGATAGGCATTTCAGATGTAGTTTCCGATAGGCATTTCAAAAATAGGTGCCGAAAGGCATTTCAGATATAGATGCGGATAGGCATTACAGATATAGTTGCCGATTGGCATTTTAAAAATAGGTGCCGTTAGGCATTTCAGATATAGAAGCAGATAGGTATTTCAAATATAGGTGTCGATAGGCATTTCAGATATGGTTGCCGATAGGCAATTCAAATATAGGTGCTGATAGGCATTTTAAATATAGGTGCCGATAGGCATTTCAGATATAAATGACGAAAGGCGTTTCAGATATAGGTGCCGATTGGCATTTCTGATTTGGTTGCCGATAGGCATTTCAAATATAGGTGCTGATAGGCATTTCATATGTAGTTTCCGATAGGCATTTCAGATGTAGTTTCCGATAGGCATTTCAAAAATAGGTGCCGATAGGCATTTCAGATATAGTTGCCGATTGGCATTTTAAAAATAGGTGCCGATAGGCATTTCAGATATAGAAGCCGATAGGCATTTCAAATATAGGTGTCGATAGGCATTTCAGATATGGTTGCCGATAGGCATTTCAAATATGGGTGCTGATAGGCATTTCAGATATAGTTGCCGATTGGCATTTTAAAAATAGGTGCCGATAGGCATTTCAGATATAGAAGCCGATAGGCATTTCAAATATAGGTGTCGATAGGCATTCCAGATATGGTTGCCGATAGGCTTTTCAAATATAGGTGCTGATAGGCATTTCAGATGTAGTTTCCGATAGGCATTTCAAAAATAGGTGCCGATAGGCATTTCAGATATAGGTGACGATAGGCATTTCAGATATAGTAGCCGATTGGCATTTTAAAAATAGGTGCCGATAGGCATTTCAGATATGGAAGCAGATAGGTATTTCAAATATAGGTGTCGATAGGCATCTCAGATATGGTTGCCGATAGGCATTTCAAATATGGGTGCTGATAGGCATTTCAGAAATAGTTGCCGATTGGCATTTTAAAACTAGGTGCCGATAGGCATTTCAGATATAGGTGCCGATAGGCATTTCAAATATAGGTGCCGATAGGCATTTCTGATTTGGTTGCCGATAGGCATTTCAAATATAGGTGCTGATAGGTATTTCAGATATAGGTGCCGATAGGCATTTCAAATATAAGTGCCGATAGGCATTTCAGATATAGTTGCCGATAGACATTTCAAATATAAGTGCCGATAGGCATTTCAGATATAGTTGCCGATAGGCATTTCAGAAATAGATGCCGATAGGAGTATCAGATATAGTTGCCAATAGGCATTTAAAATATAGGTGCCGATAGGCATTTTAGATATAAATGCCTAAAGGCATTTCAGATATAGGTGCCGATAGGCATTTTTGATTTGGTTGCCGATAGGCATTTCAAATATTGGTGCTGATAGGCATTTCAGATGTAGTTTCCGATAGGCATTTCAGATGTAGTTTCCGATATGCATTTCAAAAATAGGTGCCGATAGGAATTTCAGATATAGGTGCCGATAGGCATTTCAGACATAGTTGCCTATTGGTATTCTAAAAATAGGTGCCGATAGGCATTTCAGATATAGAAGCCGATAGGCATTTCAAATATAGGTGCCGATAGGCATGTCTGATTTGGTTGCCGATAGGCATTTAAAATATATGTGCCGATAGGCATTTCAAATATAGGTGCCGATAGGCATTTCAGATATAAATGCCGAAAGGCATTTCAGATATAGGTGCCGATAGGCATTTCTGATTTGGTTGCCGATAGGCATTTCTGATTTGGTTGCCGATAGGCATTTCAAATATAGGTGCTGATAGGCATTTCAGATGTAGTTTCCGATAGGCATTTCAAAAATAAGTGCCGATAGGCATTTCAGATATAGGTGCCGATAGGCATTTCAGATATAGTTGCCGATTGGCATTTTAAAAATAGGTGCCGATAGGCATTTCAGATATAGAAGCCGATAGGCATTTCAAATATAGGTGCCGATAGGCATTCCAGATATGGTTGCCGATAGGCATTTCAAATATAGGTGCTGATAGGCATTTCAGATGTAGTTTCCGATAGGCATTTCAAAAATAGGTGCCGATAGGCATTTCAGAAATAGGTGCCGATAGGCATTTCAGATATAGTTGCCGATTGGCATTTTAAAAATAGATGCCGATAGGCATTTCAGATATAGAAGCAGATTGGTATTTCAAATATAGGTGTCGATAGGCATTTAAGATAAGGTTGCCGATAGGCATTTCAAATATGAATGCTGATAGGCATTTCAGATATAGTTGCCGATTGGCATTTTAAAAATAGGTGCTGATAGGCATTTCAGATATAGGTGCCGATAGGCTTTTCAAATATAGGTGCCGATAGGCATTTCAGATATAAATGCCGAAAGGCATTTCAGATATAGGTGCCGATAGGCATTTCTGATTTGGTTGCCGATAGGCATTTCAAATATAGGTGCTGATAGGCATTTCAGATGTAGTTTCCGATAGGCATTTCAAAAATAAGTGCCGATAGGCATTTCAGATATAGGTGCCGATAGGCATTTCAGATATAGTTGCCGATTGGCATTTTAAAAATAGGTGCCGATAGGCATTTCAGATATAGAAGCCGATAGGCATTTCAAATATAGGTGCCGATAGGCATTCCAGATATGGTTGCCGATAGGCATTTCAAATATAGGTGCTGATAGGCATTTCAGATGTAGTTTCCGATAGGCATTTCAAAAATAGGTGCCGATAGGCATTTCAGAAATAGGTGCCGATAGGCATTTCAGATATAGTTGCCGATTGGCATTTTAAAAATAGATGCCGATAGGCATTTCAGATATAGAAGCAGATTGGTATTTCAAATATAGGTGTCGATAGGCATTTCAGATATGGTTGCCGATAGGCATTTCAAATATGAGTGCTGATAGGCATTTCAGATATAGTTGCCGATTGGCATTTTAAAAATAGGTGCTGATAGGCATTTCAGATATAGGTGCCGATAGGCTTTTCAAATATAGGTGCCGATAGGCATTTCTGATTTGGTTGCCGATAGGCATTTCAAATATAGGTGCTGATAGGCATTTCAGATATAGGTGCCGATATTCATTTCAAATATAGGTGCCGATAGGCATTTCTGATTTGGTTGCCGATAGGCATTTCAAATATAGGTGCTGATAGGCATTTCAGATATAGTTGCCGATTGGCATTTTTAAAATAGGTGCCGATAGGCATTTCAGATATAGGTGCCGATAGGCATTACAAATATAGGTACCGATAGGCATTTCAGATATAGTTGCCGATAGGCATTTCAGAAATAGATGCCGATAGGCATTTCAGATATAGTTGCCGATAGGCATTTAAAATATAGGTGCCGATAGGCATATCAAATATAGGTGCCGATAGGCATTTCTGATTTGGTTGCCGACAGGCATTTAAAATATAGGTGCCGATAGGCATTTCAAATATAGGTGCTGATAGGCATTTCAGATATAAATGACGAAAGCCATTTCAGATATAGGTGCCGATAGGCATTTCTGATTTGGTTGCCGATAGGCATTTCAAATATAGGTGCTGATAGGCATTTCAGATGTAGTTTCCGATAGGCATTTCAAAAATAGGTGCCGATAGGCATTTCAGATATAGGTGCCGATAGGCATTTCAGACATAGTTGCCGATTGGCATTTTAAAAATAGGTGCCGATAGGAATTTCAGATATAGAAGCCAATAGGCATTTCAAATATAGGTGCCGATAGGCATTCCAGATATGGTTGCCGATAGGCATTTCAAATATAGGTGCTGATAGGCATTTCAGATGTAGTTTCCGATAGGCATTTCAAAAATAGGTGCCGATAGGCATTTCAGATATAGATGCGGAATGGCATTACAGATATAGTTGCCGATTGGCATTTTAAAAATAGGTGCCGTTAGGCATTTCAGATATAGAAGCAGATAGGTATTTCAAATATAGGTGTCGATAGGCATTTCAGATATGGTTGCCGATAGGCAATTCAAATATAGGTGCTGATAGGCATTTTAAATATAGGTGCCGATAGGCATTTCAGATATAAATGACGAAAGGCGTTTCAGATATAGGTGCCGATTGGCATTTCTGATTTGGTTGCCGATAGGCATTTCAAATATAGGTGCTGATAGGCATTTCATATGTAGTTTCCGATAGGCATTTCAGATGTAGTTTCCGATAGGCATTTCAAAAATAGGTGCCGATAGGCATTTCAGATATAGGTGCCGATAGGCATTTCAGATATAGTTGCCAGTAGTATGTTTATGAGAGAGCAGTGCCCCTCCAGTTAAGCTCCTCCGACTTGAGATCGAACTTGCTGTGAAAACTTGCTCGCATGTTGAAATATGGTAGTGTCGTTACGTCTGCGACGTTTGTTTGGTCTTATTCCTCCACTTTTCACGTAAAGGGAGGGGGGTACGCTTATAAACCGCCGCCACCGACTTCACTGGTTGTTTTTTTTCCATAAAAATATGGCCGCTTTGAAAACGTGACGTAAGAAAGGTTCGAGCCACCCGCCGCCGCCGCCCGCACTCACAACACACGCAGAGAGAGATACACACACACACACACACACACACACACACACCAACACACACACACACACACCCACACACACACACAGCAGACATGCACAATCACACACCATTTTCCTTGAACGAGAAAAAAAAACTTTTCCGTTTATATAGTCCGACTCTGGAGAGAGATCATTTGCCTTTCGCACACGATGACTGACTGCCTGAGGTATCTTACAATGTTGACGCGATGCAGCAGTATATCTACACACAACAAAAACAGGTTTTTAACATTAAGAATTATTCAAACAAATAAATATTTCAGCAAATTCGTAATAATCTTACATGGTGGTAAGTCGAATATCACATTTCGTACCTAACAATGTGGGTTTTTTATTCAAGCGTCTAAAACATTTAGCATTTATAAAATACACGATAATATAAAACAAAAGATTATCTTTTTTTGTATTCTAACACTTTGCATTAATTATGAGTTTTAATTTTAAACAATATAAATACATTTAATTATTGAATTTTTCACTCTAGTAATTGCTATGAATTAAGATTTATCAACAAAATTATACAATACGGTCTTCAACGATACGTGCATATACTCGTAAAGCTTTGAATAGAGACAAATTAATATGCAAAGAATGGTATGGAATGCCTGACATTGATCGGTACGTGATTTGACCTGTTTATATGTACGTGACCGGATGACGCGCTCCGTTATAATATATAGTAAAAAAAACATTACATTATTGTATTGTAAATCTTACTCAACACTGCACTTTTCATCCCACACATACACATTAAATAGTTTCTGAAAATATAAAAGATCCCCAAGGTAGTTTTTTTAATAAAAAGACGTGTAAAATACGTTTTAAATATATTTATTGTAAAAAAAGATACATTGTTAATAATAATGATATTGCTTAAATCTAATTTACTCCATCAATGCGATTAACTATTAACTTCAGCTTGAAGAGAGACGCTTTTTATAGCATAATTTTTTGAAGTTGAAGAGAGAATTGTAGAAAGTATTTTAGTTTCGCATAAACAAAAAGATGCAAATTGATGGTAAACAACTTTACGTCATATAAAATCAAGGTTTGTTTGTGAGACTGTTTTGGGGTTAAGGCGCACCGTCAGAAAAATTTTTAATTTTTGTATACTTATAAAGGGAGACATGATAATAAAATTAACCTGAAAATTTGAAGTCGATCGAGCGTATATAATCCGAGATAAATTCAATTAAAAAATGGATAATTAACATTGATTGTATATGATCTCAGCACACTTCTCTAAACCAGTTTCTTATTTATAAAAAAAAAACAACTAACTGTCAGAAACTTTTCATAAACTGACAGTCTTTCAATACATTGTTATGAGTTTAAAAAATAAGAAACGTTCTTTGACCGTCTAATTATCTATTGATAACTGTTTAAAGTTCAACAATTTATAGAAAAGTATACACGCATAATATGAATTCTGTATGGGTTACGTTTCCACGGGTACAGTCTTGCGTGCAAACGGATTAGTTACAAGCTAGTATACTTTTGTGGCGCGTATAATCTATAACTTTTTGACAATATTTTAACACGACAACTACCTTAATTCTTTAGTATAGCATAATATATTACAATTTGCTTGTTACGTGAATAAATAAAAGTCAAATGAAAAATGAAAGTTGTCTGAATATAAACACGTAATAAGCGACCATGTACCCGAATATTTTTAGCAAAACAAAATTCACTTGTTAAGTAAACAATTAAAATGTATGTCAATGAAAAATAAGTTCAAATATAAACGCATAGTGGAAGTTCTAAAGATTCATTGTATTACAAATTTTTCGGGTGTTACGATGTATATAGAAAATAATTAAGTTTAACAGAATTGTTATTTCTGTAATAGGTAAAAAAAAGTTTTTTTAATTACAATACATTATCGCGTTTTGTGTATTTTAATAGCGACAGTGTTATTTCTGTAATAGGTAAAAAAAGTTTTTTTAATTACAATACATTATCGCGTTTTGTGTATTTTAATAGCGACAGTTTTTTCTTTCTTTGGTTAGCGTGTATTCGTGAAAATTAATAATAATGTTTACTCATCAAATTCACAAAAAAAAGCTTAGTAATGAGCTACTATAGACGGAGGTAATGATCAGGTTATCTTGTCTGCTACATTTCCAAGGATTATTGATTGTTTTGCAAATATAACTTGTCCTTAAAAATGGCCTTTAAAGGAAATTATACTAATTTTTTCCGTTCACTTTTTGATGATAATTGTAAAAGTGTAAAAGATGCGTGTAGTCAAACTGCATCTTATGGTGAAAACCACGTTAAAATCGGTCGAAGCGTTTTTGAAATAATTTCAAAATTATATATCCTATGTTAAGTGTTAAGTGTTAAGGGATTGAAAAAAAATTTTTTATGTTTAATTGGAAAATATTAGGTGAAATATATGAACAGTAAAAAATGTTTGCTATGAGAGGACATATCACATAGAACAAAGAAATTTACACACATTAATTTTTGTATATCCGTAAAACGCCTCATTTACAGGGTAAACTACCCCTAATAAATAAAGTTCACACATACGTAGGGTGTACTGAGAGACGCCCTCTCTGAATCCCTTAAAATTTTTTCTAAATTACCAAATAAGTTGTAGGTTTTTTTTAAAAATATGATAGAGTCAACTAAAATAATAAAATTCCCATCCTTAAACTTCAAGGTGTGTAGAATTCGTGGTCATGTCTTTAATACTGTAGTATTATTAAATGTCTAGGTCATATATTCTGTAGGTCAATGTTTTTATATAATATATTTGTGTATATAAACGTTTATTAAATATAAAAGTGACTTAAAATTGTTGTTTTTCATTAAATATCATTTAAAATTAGATAATGAGATGTTGTAATAATTAGTTATTATAGACGCTCAACAGTTTAAAAACTGGTGTATGTTTTAAAAAATGTACGCAAATGCTGTGTTATTTTTGTCTAAGGTAAGATTTTTTTTTTAAATCATAATAACACTCTATTAGATAATATTGTTTTTGTGATAGACTGTATTTATTTTTTAATTAAAAGATAATTGATTAATTAAGTAATATTTATGTCTTATTGAGTGATTTCATGATATATAAAATTGTAACCGCACATCTTTCTGCGCGAGAACTAAATTTTCGTTTTTCACCAATTCTTCAAGAGACCATATGTGTTTAATATTTGACGGTGAAGAATAGTGCCCGGAAAATTTTTGAAAATTTGGAAAAATAATTTTGGGAAAAATTTTTTTTAACGAATATTTACTTTTTAAGGACACTTTAGAAAAGGATGTTTTCAAGGATGTGGTGGGAGTAACGGGTCGATATGGTGGTGGGACGGGTCTTTTTACACAAATGCCTATAACTTTTTTATTTTTCAAAATTTGAGATTTTTGTAAGAAATCTTTTTTGTTTACGATGAGACGTCTGTCGCTTCTAGCTGTTTAAATTTATAAATTAAAAATTAAAAAAAAAAAAAAAACGACTTTAAACCGATTCCACCATTGCTACTATTTTTTTCTTTTATAGTAAAAAAACTATCATTATCATAATATAAGTGGGTAGATGTGACAATAATGTCACTGCATATGGTGATTTACACAGAAAACGCATTCTATCTATAGTCTATCAATAGTGTGTGTGTGTGTGTGAGTCTAGTCATCATCGTCAGAATTGAAAATTATAGAGTTTTTTTCCTTTTTACTTGTATGTTTCAAGTTGCATGAGCTTATAAAGTAGTGTTTTAATTTCTTCAATAACCCCACAATTGACTCCAAACACCGATAAATTAAACTTGTTTGCTTTAACTAGTGTGTTGGAGAACTCGTTAAATTCAACATAATAATTTTTATAGAAAAAATATAGCAGCCCGTTTGTGTATCTAAATGCCTTATTTACATCGGTAGGTAAGTTGGTAAATCGCTCTGAAATCTGTCCATGTTTTTTCACCGACAATGAACACACGTCTAGCTCGACGTATAACTCATTATCGTAAAATATAAACGTCTGTCCGGAGTAAGTAGTGAAAATAGAATTAATTTTCTTACTTTTCCCCACGCCTAAATATTCAAGGGAGACACCGTTATAAACAGCATTCACCTTAAAGTCCGGAACGGTCATTACATAAAACAAATCGTTGACCACGATAATTACTTCGCCGTTGGATCTTTGAGAAATGTGTGATATTTCTTCAAAATCTTGCGGTAAAAATTTTAAATAGTCAGTTATCAGTTTAGATTCTCGTTTGAGGAGTCCACTTTTCAAATCAATATACCAAACATTTCTTTTATGAAATATATACAAGCGACTGTTAACAATCAGAAACGTATTGATCGCATCGCGTACATTACACAAATCGGAATTTAATGATGGATTTGCGGGCGGTAAAGGCGGTTTCACCGATGGTGAGTGTTCTGATTTAGTTGTTGTCGACTGTGTAGGTGGAGGTGGACTGCTTGCAATAGGTGGATAAATAGGAGTTGTAGGTTTTTTTGTTTTATGTCCGTACAGTCTCTGAACACCGAAACTATCATCGTCAGCTAAAACAATTGTATTTTGATAAACAGCGTACATTATTGATTCGTTATGTCTAGAATGCTCCAAGCCTAAAGTGTGACCTATTTCGTGTAATAAAACAGAGTACAAACTTGTCTGATTGCCTGGTGCCTTATCGAGTCCATAATACCAATTCTCAGATGTGTCTAAATGCACTTCCCTACATTTGTTGTCGTATGTAGGTAAGAAAGCGTGCGCTAATGAGCCCCCTCGACCATCAAAATAAGATGTACATTCACCGCACATACAACTTGCATCATTACTGTGTTTTAGAGGTCTGTCTGCAAATGAAATTACAATATTTGCATTTTTAAATGCATATGTAAATTTCAAATTAGATATGTTGGCCCAGGCTTCAAAAGCTTTTTCCGCAAGTTGCTTAACTTCGCTTGTACCCCTAGCAAAATACCACGATAGATTGGTTTTATTCCATTTTGATGTGTGAATACTATAGTGAAAAGGGTTATCTTTTACACCACACCTGGATTTATTCATTAATTTTAAAGTTTCTTCGTTTGCCACACCGTCTCTATGTATATTATAAAAATCCTGAAAATCTATTAATGCTTTTTGTTCAATGTCCACAAGTGTGTTATTTGCGTCTAAACTGCTATTGTCTACAAAACCGTACTTATTTAGATAGTCAAACACGTATTCATTCTTATCTGCATAGACATTCGAATACAACACCAATACTAATAATAATAAAATATTCATTGTGCTTTTAAGGATTAAGAGTAGAGTGTGCCACACTCACTAAATTTATTTTGTTTGAAAAAAAGAGAAAAGTGTTTTTTTTTCTATTTATCCCAACTTCTTTGCAAAAGCAAACTTTTCCACAAAATTGATTAAAAAATAAATATAATTTCCTCTCTCTCTCTGCTCACGTTAAATGCTGCTGCTAAGCAATTATTCACCGTTTTCACTTTAGTGAAAAGAACACTACACTGACAATACTGAGTACTCGTGCCTTATATTTATACTCTTTTCACCACCCCTTTTAGTCTAGTCACCATTGCGTGCAGCCTACATAGCTCAGTTGGAAGATCGTTGAACTTTTAATGTAAAGAACGTCTGCAGGGTTCGAGTCCCTTCAATTTAATCAATCTGAAAATTCAAAGAAAAAACAAGAGAGAGTTTTTTTTTCAAATTAAAAATAGCATTTATTATATATATTAATGAATACAATATTTTAATAAACTTAGAATTAATATAAAACAATAGAATACAATAGAAAATATTACTTTTTAATTTTATAATGTCCCCAGGGCAGAGTATCGTGCGTTCCCGAAATTAGAAAACGCTTATCATCGTGCGCGCTCAAACCGATCTTATTGATTTGTTGAGTATAAACCTCATGTTTGATCGATTTGAACACGCACATTTTACACATTAGACTATTTTTACTATGTAAACACCGTAAATAATCACGAAACTTGAACGCGGTGACGACATCCTTTTTAACTCCTTTGCTTTTCTTAAAGCAACTTCCCTGTGCATTTTCATCATAGTCGCACGTCGAATGATTACAACATTCAGCATGGGTGGTGGTGGTTGCGACGTCGGTACCGTTAGCACAAGTCTTGTCTGTCAAATATGCGTACAATTTCGATCGCAATCCGACAAATTTCTTAATGTTATCTGTAACTTCAAATTTAAATTTTCCCAAGACTTTTTTATTCACCAACGGTAGAGCGTAAGGATTGTCCACTGGAAAATTAGAGGTGTCGAACCGCTCGCGCAAGTCATCCTTGATGTCACCGTAAAAATCCTCTGTAAAAACTTCAAACAAGAACGAATCTGTGTCCGTGTAGCACAGGCGGACACTATCACCATATTTCGGTTTCATGTAAGCATACAAAAAATCATACATTATTGTTTTTGAAATGTCAAGTACGGCTAGACCTATATAATTTGGTTTATCATACTTGACACAAAGACGTCTCAGTTGTATAGCGACAAAATTCTCATTAAATACACTGATTGAATGAAAATTCGGTCGACTGATTAGCTTTTCTGCATCCAAGTTTTTACCGCTACTTTTCCACTGGCTAATTAGTTTAATATCGATGCGCTTCTCGACGCTTTCAACGCTCTTACCAAAAATGGCATTGTTGAAGAGTTTGTACATGTCCTTTTCAAAATCAGAGGTGGCCAGCTTGCGGAGATCGGTGTTGGTGTCGATATAGGGTTTCAAAAAGTTGCGTTGTTTAAATGTCAACACGCGTGTCGTACGCACTGTTGCAAGTTTCTATAGTGTAAAATGTATTTGTGTTTATCAGTCAACGTAGCTAAAAGTTTAGTTTGTTTAGATTTTGAACCGGGTGGCACTTCCTGCTGAGCGCAAAACGGCAAGTCTTTGTGTAGGTCGTGTAAACTTTCAGGGTATTGTAAGTCCACTTCTAAAAAACAACCTTCGTCTGCGTCTAATGCTATGCTTTCAAAGTCGAAATGTTCAGTTTCGCTTTCGGGCAGCCATTGAAAGCCGCCATAGGGTATAGCTTGAGACAAGCTCCACCCATACTGATTATTACAATCCAAGTATACAATGTAAGACGAAGGTTTTTTTTTATCATATGTTTGCATATATTTGTGATTAGCTTCACAATAGCGCATAGAGCACTGACTGATCCCCCCTCTAAGTCCGTGTTTAATAAAATGGAGCATGTCGATATTTGTTATCAATTCGAGATTTATGCGAGTAAATTTTAACATACAGTCCCAGCTTAACCCCGGCAATGTAAAGTAATGTGCTGGATCAAGCCCGTAATGGGATTTTGTAGCGTATCTAAATTTTTCAAAGGCGTCCACCAAAATCATCACGTCCGTCTTTAGATAAATGTCACTATAGTGTCCAAGTGTGGTGCAGTTAAATGTTTGCCAAACGTTGAGAGCGTGTTGATAATTTTCACTAACCTGATCGCGGTTGATGTTGTTTGCAAACTCTTTACTGTTTGGCAAGTTAGTCTCGTCGAGTTTTGCCAGTGAATCTACATAGCTGTAGGGAAAGTGCCCTTTGCGTCTCAACAATTTGAAATGTTCATCGCAAGTAAAGAGTTTACGCATTTCCAAACACTCGTCGTCGGCTAGAGTCTTTGCAATTTTGTCAATACTACACGAGAGAAATCTAAAAGAATCTAGAAATCTCAACTCTACGGTTCTTTTTTTTTTAGTGTCTTCATCACAATCGTCAACGTTTTTGTCATCGCCGTCGCCGCAGTCGTTGTCGTCGTCGTCGTCCTCGTTCTCGTCATCAATAGGAATTTTGACTGACAATGAAATGTACTTTTCCTTGGTCAATGGAATTGCGGAGATTCGCTTGTATTTCTCAGCCAACTTGACAATAAACAAATGAACGTCATAGTCTAGATTATGGAAAAATATCGGTACAAACTTGGGAACCTTATAATTTATATTACACGCGTTATGAGTCAATCCGTTGGGCTCGCCCGTCAGGTGATTGTGATCTAAAACAACATTTTTCTTCCCACAAACGTCATTTTCGGTGAATTTATCACCGCATATGTTGCAGACTGTGGCCGAATAGATTTGTTGACGCTCGTTGGCTTCCAGACGACGCATTGGCACCACCGTCTGTGATATTTTAGCCAGTCGTCGGACGTCGGCCACTAGCATATCTATGAATTCTTCTACGCAACGACTGTTTCGAACGAAACGGTATGTAGACAATGCGTCGTCATAGGAACACTTTATGTAGTAACCAAAGCTGTAGGGTGTATGTTTTTGCAACGACTGAACGTATGATTTAGATGAATCGGGCGTACAGCCGAGAATCGGCTCCAAATAACTCTCTGAATCACAATAAATAACGAATGGAACTGTCATTGTTCTTTCATAATTTTTAAATTGAACTATGTTACCTGGTACGCACCTGCCCAGACGATCCATCACAATGTCAGCTGTAGGCAAAGATACACGAACCCTACCGCAATCCTGCTCCTGGTGTCTTTGCAGCTTAAACATATTGGGAAATGAAATCAAACACCCATCGCATAGATAGATTTGGCCATTGTGTGCGGTCAACTGACTGCTAATTAAACGCGATAGGTGTTTAATCCATGCATAGTGCGTCTTACCTTCATCATTACATAAATACAATACATTCACATGATTAAATTTTCTATTATTAGTGATATATAAGATAATTATTTCATTGTTTTCATTCAATCCATATACATTTACGCTTATACTAAGATTTTGTCTCTCAAACTTGCACACATCTTTAATTCTCAGTGGAAAGTTTATGTTTTTAAAATTTAACACCGTATCGTAATGCGCATACGATGCTGTGCGATGTGGATTATTTTTCACTGGGTATAACGCAGCCATTAAACTCCAAGCAAAGCAGGCGTTATCGTCGTTTTCAACATTCACCACGGCTTGCTTTTTGAGAATTTTCCAAGGCAGTTCTATGAAGCTGGAACCGCGCAATGGATTGTACTTACTTATGTTTAATTCTATATAGCGTATCTGCCCTATCGCCCAACCGCTTTGAACCTCCTGAAATTCTTCTGTTTTCTTTACAATCTTAACAGCCATTTCATCATAGACAGTAGGCGGATCACTGCCCTGAGTAAGCACTAGGCTTTTTGAATTAAACGATTTCAGTTCGTACATCATCGCATCGTTGTTCTGCTTCATCTTATAGAAGTCTGCAAATAGTTCTAAATTGAATTTTAAAGCTACATGACGCTCCAAACAGAGCACAAGCAAGTCGAGTATGTCGGATTTGACCGATTGTAAAAAGAGCTTTACATCTAAATTTGACTTGTTGTTATTATTAATTTTATACGAACAAATACGTTTTTTAAAGGCTGACTTGCAAACTGATATGTTATTGCGAACAGTTATAAACGAGTTTTCTTTATGTAAAGTGCTGTTTCTGTGTCCGAGCAACCCTTTAGAGGGTACCAGAATACCGCAGACTTCACATAATTGTTCGTTTCTAACTCGTTTCACTGGCCCACTTTCACGTTCACTACTGCTGACCCGTTTACTAGTAGATGCAACACCCTCATAGTCCATTTGAGAAATGTTATCTTCTTTAGAAACTACACGTTTTTTTATAGAATGCGCCCTTGCCAAATGACGTTTCATGTTATCGGTTCTTTTAAAATATTCACCACATACAATACACTCCGAAATTTCGGTTTTGTCATGAATTTTAAGATGTTTCTGTCTATATCTCCGCTTTGTGAAAACCTTTTTGCATACACTACACGTAAACATTTTTGAGTATTTATTTTTCAATCTGTCTTTATTAAAAAATATAGTACATTATCATAATCTATGAGAGCGCAATAATACACAGTATTTATTATAGGTACATTTAGATAACATCTCTCTCTCTAGTAGGTTCTGAAAAGGCGGTTGTGGGGGTGGAAGTTTCCTTTTTTGGTTCTTCTTCATCTTCGTTCTCATCCGATTCCTCTACACATTCTTCTTGATCATTTTCTAAAAAATTTACTATCGATGTCTTATTATTATATTTTCCAATGATCTTTTCACCCTTGTATATAAATGATATGTTTTTCATTTTCATCAATTCCTCTTTTTCAGTATTGCTCATTTTCTGGAATCTGGCTGGTAAGAAAAATATACCATTCTCTTCCGAAAGATTTATTATTATTTTGGGTCCGTATTTCGTATTCATTGTATGGATTTTTTTGATTTCGTATTTTTTGTTGATGATTAGATCGCTAATTTTACGAAATTGTTCATTATGATCGGTGTAACTTTCACAGTTTCCAAATCTTATTGAATTTGTCCATCTGCGAAAACAAAGAAGAAGAAGAAAAATTAGACGTTGGCGGTTGTGGGGGTAGAAGTTTTCTTTTTTTTCTTTTTTGGTTCTTCTTCATCTTCGTTCTCATCCGATTCCTCTACACATTCTTCTTCTTGATCATTTTCTAAAAAATTTACTATCGATGTCTTATTATTATATTTTCCAATGATCTTTTCACCCTTGTATATAAATGATATGTTTTTCATTTTCATCAATTCCTCTTTTTCAGTATTGCTCATTTTCTGGAATCTGGCTGGTAAGAAAAATACACCATTCTCTTCCGAAAGATTTATTATTATTTTGGGTCCGTATTTCGTATTCATTGTATGGATTTTTTTGATTTCGTATTTTTTGTTTATGATTAGATCGCTAATTTTACGAAATTGTTCATTATGATCGGTGTTACTTTCACAGTTTCCAATCTTATTGAATTTGTCCATCTGCAAAAACAAAAGTAATAATTAAAAAAAATGTACATACATATAAACCGTGCACTGCATGCATGTAAACAAAATTATTAAAATAAAAAATGTTTTACCTTATAAGCCCTCTCGATATTTACTTTTTTGTGGATTGATATGTAGTTGTATAAATATTTTTGACTCAACAGTAAATTTGACTCGTACACTTCACGTTTATAGTGTTGAATTTCCTCTTCAACCGATGAAATTTCGACAAAATGATGCAATTTTCGTTTAAAGTAAAAATTTTGAGTTCTCTGCTGATTTGAAACACACACTTCGAGATATTTTGTCGACGAGGGGTCTATAGTGAAAAGTTCGTGATCTGTCTGGTCGTGAAATATATGTTCAACTTGAAATTCAGTACAATTATATTTTAAAGTAATTGTTAAAGAATTTTTTGAATTAAATGTCACTCGAACGATATGAAATGTATTTACATCAACATCTGCGCACTGTATCACTTTCAAATTAACCAAAATTGTTATAATACCGAACTGTGTGGAGTTGTGTAAAATTATCTCCATTTACGAACACGTACAAGAGAGAACTGTGATGTTTAAATCACTTGAGATATATATAGTCGTTAATAAACAAAGAACTCAACTTTCAACATTACAAGTCGGAAAAAAGGAGTATTTCAAACAAAGCGTTGCAACTCAGATTACCATGGCAAATTACGTACATTGCACTTTAGATTTACACAGAGACTTTCAAGGTAGGCACGTCTATGCAATTTTTTTAAATTTGAGATATATATCTGGGGTAGGCGAGTAAAAGGTCATATGTCGTAATTTTTTAAATATGTCTATATTAGACCTATAAATTTCCAGAAATCAAATAGTTATTCGGGTAAAAGATCATAAGTGTAAACCACTTTCTTACCAACGTTTTTTTTATACATAAAATCATATGTGTCAATAAACTACAAATGCCAAACTCCACCAAATCATAAGTCGAAATGTGACGTTATTACCGTACTTATTTTAGTTTTTTGTGCTCGTGCTTAAAGTAACAATTTGACTTAATCAATTTGATGTTTATATGTATGGATTTAGTGTCAGTTCGTGCATAAGGCATTAAATCTACTTATGCTTTTTTCCTCGTTTCTTTTTTTCTGTGATTACAGTCATAACTCGATTAGAGACCTTTTACACAATTAAAACGCGAACTATTTTGAAAATACTAACACAGGTAAAACTAGATAAGTCAAGTTATAACATTTTACTCGCCCAAAGAAAATTGAGCATAAAGTCATAATTAATTATTATCCACAAAAATCATTTTAATCGTAGTTGATTTTCATTTTTTAATGTTAACCAGTATAATATTTACCCATATCACATATACAAATATCCCACAGTTTAAAAAAAAGTAATATATGCCTTAAAAATTAAAAAGTGCTCTCCTGTAAAATCTTCCAAAGTGAACATATGACTTTTTACCCACTTACCCCAGATATAGTTATTGATAAACAAAGAACGATTTCAAACAAAGCGATGCAGCTCAGATTAGCAAGATAATTCACGTACATTGCACTTTAGATTTACACAGAGACTTTCAAGGCAGGCACGTCTATGCAATTTTTTAAAATTTGAGATATATGTAGTTATTGATAAACAAAGAACGATTTCAAACAAAGCGATGCAGCTCAGATTAGCAAGATAATTTACGTACATTGCACTTTAGATTTACACAGAGACTTTCAAGGCAGGCACGTCTATGCAATTTTTTAAATTTTTGCATAAGAATGAACAACAGCATTTATATGTAATCAGTGTCGGATTAGCCATATAGCAAGAGTAGCAAATGATATGGACATCGCGAATTTTGGGGGACCTTATTATTTTTTTATTACTCATTATTTAATACAATAAATTTTGCAGTGGCGAACATTAAAATGAATTAGAAAACATGGTGGATTCAAGAACGCCTTAATCATCTCTTTCTCTCTCTCTCTCTCTCACACACACACACTTTGTTGAATATAGAAAGCATGATTTGCTTAAAGAAGTCTATTTTGAAAGTATTATCTCTATTTTTTTTTGTCTTATATTAAATCCAGAAAAGTTCATTTGTAACAGTTTTGTTCTGTTTAATATCCTAAACTTGAGAACTTAAAGCAAAACCAAAAGCCCCTTGACAGAATTTGCTACAGACCCCCGCGTTGTCCTTAATCCCACACTGTAAACAATGCACTATTAAAAAATGATCATGCAGTCATATTATGGTTATCAGGAAGTTTTCTGACGGTGTGCATTAATCTCACGACAACTACCTTTAATTCAGTCTCACAAACAAACCTTGATTTTATATGACGTAAAGTTGTTTACCATCAAATTGCATATTTTTGTTTATGCAAAACTAAAATACTTCCTACAATTCTCTCCCCAACATCAAAAAAATTATGCTATAAAAAGCGTCTCTCTTCAAGCTGAAGTTAATAGTTAAATTTATTCAACAATAGTGAGTGTGTACTCTAAAAATTTATAAAATTTATAAAACATTTTAAACGTTAAAAAAGCAATATGGCATTAAAAATTGCAGTGTGCGATATTCAATTCGTTGTCGGTAACGAGCATGAATATTTTGCAAAGGAATTGGCCTATTGTGAACTGTTTAGTGGCAGTATACCACAATGTATTGTGTTTGAGCCGCCGTACGAGAAACGCTGCCTCGATGAAAAGTATAGAAAACAGAATGCTTACAATAAAAGTAGAATAAACGGTCTCGACTGGAACTATGGCAACATTGACTATCGTGAACTAAATAAACAACTGACAAAGATGTTTAAAGGTTCATCTCTAATTTTAGTTAAAGGACTCCAAAAACAAAGATTTCTAAAAAAGAACGGGCCTGATTTACTTTATGTAGATTTAGATTCAAAATGCCCCGCATTAAAAATATTACCCTTGCCGCCACACTCAATTGAAAATGAAATCATGTGCGAACTGCACAATAATACAGAATTTGATAGCAACTGCGCATATAAAAACGTCTTAAAACTGAGGACATACGGAAAAGAATTTCCGGATTTGATACTGGAGGCGGCGGCAAAGGTAGGGAAATTTATTCCATTGTAATGATGGGCTCAAAAAATTGTTTTTTTTTTTTTTCATAAATTGTCTAGTATAGGGTAGTAAAATGTTTTTTTTTTGAAATTAATAATAATTCGTTAATTAATAATAAAATCGTGTGTAATCTGCGTTCAAACGTAACATTTTTTTAATAACAATTGCGCATGCATAAATGTACTCAAGCTGCAAAAATATCTAAATGAATAAAACAAAGGCGGTTGCTGTGCAAACATTATGGTGGGGGGAGTGAGGATTTGAATAATGTATATAAGACAAAGTTATTTTTAAATTATTCAGTCTTTAACAAAAAATGCAAAGTACAAGTGATTATGACTGTGTTGGCGGTGTTGATAATAATCTTTGGAGTGTTGGTTTTGTGCCAAGCTGCTCACCGACGACTACTCTAGAAGAAATTCTCGGCGTAGAGTTGTTCAATCAGAGCAGACGTTTTTCAAATCTCACTGCAGACGAGAAACGAAAACTAGAAGAATGGGGATTTACTTTCGATAAAAATAACGTTGTACAGCAAACACCCATTCCCTGGAATGAGGGTATAAGATTTTTAAAAATGGATCCTCGTCACGTGCGATTTGTTTTAGACGACAGTCGTATAGTTTTCACTGTGTTTATCAAAAATACACATTGCATAAAGGTCTTTTTGCTCCACGTCACCGATAAACAAACCTTGGACAATCTCTACAACAAAATATACACCTGTTTGGTACGGTTGAAACTTTTGAAGACTGATGTAAATTTACAAAAAGACATCTACTGTCTCGTGCAAAAACTACAACAAAATTTAAAAATTGAGCCAGAAGACAAAGTCACGGACACGGATGATTTCATAAGAAGAGAATTAAGAGACGACATCGCCGTCGGTGACCGCGTCAGAGACTCTAAATTGGTGGGGGTTAACAACAACAAAAACAAGAACAAGAAGAAGAAGAAGACTGTTTTAGAGCGCTATTGAAAAGAAAACAGACCGGTATCTCTCTCTCTCAGTAAGCGTACAATGTTGAAGCAACACACACACATGGCTACTCCTAATATATTCCAGTTTTGCTCTAATGACAACAACAACAACAGCATCGTGCGGATGAACACGAACGAGGGAGAAGTGGAGGAGCCTAGGGGTGAAGACATTGTAGAGTTTCCGTTAGTGCGCGAGATCGACTTTAGAAGTGCTGCTACAACAGCGTCATCACCATCATCAGCGTCTGTTCAGCATGTGACAACAGCAACAACAAAACCTTCGGAAACAAAACTGTTAGTGCAAAACATTTTTTTCTTTGATGAGAAACGAACTAAATACATAAACGTTGGTTGGTTACCCGCTTCTTCTTCTTCTTCTTCTTCTCCTCAAGATTTTCAAGCTAAACTCGAACTGAGAGATGTGAAATCGAGGTGTAGTATTTTTATCGATCAAATAGATTGGTTTGCTCTAATGTTGTTGTGTAATCATATAAATAAGTATTTTAACGATGACGCTCACAAAGGTTTTTATTCAGTGATCGGCGGAGATGTGGAAATTAAAGAAGTTTATTTAAAGAAAATTAAACATTTAAAATTTAAGAGATCAAATACTTGCATTTCTTTGATAATATCAAAAAGTGAATGGGAAAGTCTGTTGGAGCTGAAGAACATTGTTGATAGTCTATTGCGTTCGTACGTTTCCCATTCAAATACAGTGAAATTATTTTATAATATGTATTTAGATAAGCGTCAACGATTTCTTTATACCTAACGATATTGACTGAATCTTAGATTTTAAACAATTATTAACATTTGTACTGCTTCTCTTTTAATAAATATTTTAAAATGTATTTTAATTGTTTTATTAAAATTAAAAAAAATACTTTTATATTTCTGATTTAGATTTTAAGCAATTATTAACATTGTACTGCTTCTCTTTAAATAAATATTTTTAAACATATTTTAATTGTTTTTATTAAAATTAAAAAAAATACTTTTATATTTCAGAGTTAGATTTTAAGCAATTATTAACATTGTACTGCTTCTCTTTTAATAAATATTTTAAAACATATTTTAATTGTTTTTATTAAAATTAAAAAAAATACTTTTATATTTCAGAGTTAGATTTTAAGCAATTATTAACATTGTACTGCTTCTCTTTTAATAAATATTTTAAAACATATTTTAATTGTTTTTATTAAAATTTAAAAAAATACTTTTATATTTCAGAGTTGCGTGTGTGTTTTTGGCGTCTTTTTGGTGTCTCTTTGGTGTCTCTTTGGTGTCTCTTTGGTGTCTCTTTGGTGTCTGTTTGGTGTCTGTTTGGTGTCTCTTTGGTGTCTCTTTGGTGTCTGTTTGGTGTCTCTTTGGTGTCTCTTTGGTGTCTGTTTGGTGTCTGTTTGGTGTCTGTTTGGTGTCTGTTTGGTGTCTCTTTGGTGTCTGTCTGCTGTGTGTGTGTGTGTGTGTGTGTGTTGGTGTGTGTGTTGGTGTGTGTGTTGGTGTGTGTGTTGGTGTGTGTGTGTGTGTATCTCTCTCTGCGTGTGTTGTGAGTGCGGGCGGCGGCGGCGGGTGGCTCGAAACTTTCTTACGTCACGTTTTCAAAGCGGCCATATTTTTATGGAAAAAAAACAACCAGTGAAGTCGGTGGCGGCGGCTTATAAGCGTACGTCCCCCTCCCTTTACGTGAAAAGTGGAGGAATAAGACCCAACAGACGTCGCAGACGTAACGACTACCATATTTCAACATGTGCATGCGAACAAGTTTTCATAGCAAGTTTTATCCCCACTCTCAAGTCGGAGAAGCTTAACTGGAGGGCCGGAGGGGCACTGCTCTCTCATAAACATACTACTGTTGCCGATTGGCATTTTAAAAATAGGTGCCGATAGGCATTTCAGATATAGAAGCCGATAGGCATTTCAAATATAGGTGTCGATAGGCATTTCAGATATGGTTGCCGATAGGCATTTCAAATATGGGTGCTGATAGGCATTTCAGATATAGTTGCCGATTGGCATTTTAAAAATAGGTGCCGATAGGCATTTCAGATATAGAAGCCGATAGGCATTTCAAATATAGGTGTCGATAGGCATTCCAGATATGGTTGCCGATAGGCATTTCAAATATAGGTGCTGATAGGCATTTCAGATGTAGTTTCCGATAGGCATTTCAAAAATAGGTGCCGATAAGAATTTCAGATATAGAAGCCGATAGGCATTTCAAATATAGGTGCCGATAGGAATTTCAGATATAGTAGCCGATTGGCATTTTCAAAATAGGTGCCGATAGGCATTTCAGATATGGAAGCAGATAGGTATTTCAAATATAGGTGTCGATAGGCATTTCAGATATGGTTGCCGATAGGCATTTCAAATATGGGTGCTGATAGGCATTTCAGAAATAGTTGCCGATTGGCATTTTAAAACTAGGTGCCGATAGGCATTTCAGATATAGGTGCCGATAGGCATTTCAAATATAGGTCCCGATAGGCATTTCTGATTTGGTTGCCGATAGGCATTTCAAATATAGGTGCTGATAGGCATTTCAGATATAGGTGCCGATAGGCATTTCAAATATAAGTGCCGATAGGCATTTCAGATATAGTTGCCGATAGACATTTCAAATATAAGTGCCGATAGGCATTTCAGATATAGTTGCCGATAGGCATTTCAGAAATAGATGCCGATAGGAGTATCAGATATAGTTGCCAATAGGCATTTAAAATATAGGTGCCGATAGGCATTTCAAATATAGGTGCCGATAGGCATTTCAGATATAAATGCCGAAAGGCATTTTAGATATAGGTGCCGATAGGCATTTCTGATTTGGTTGCCGATATGCATTTCAAATATAGGTGCTGATAGACATTTCAGATGTAGTTTCCGATAGGCATTTCAAAAATAGGTGCCGATAGGCATTTCAGATATAGGTGCCGATAGGCATTTCAGTTATAGTTGCCGATTGGCATTTTAAAAATAGGTGCCGATAGGTATTTCAGATATAGAAGCCGATAGGCATTTTAAATATGGGTGCCGATAGGCATTCCAGATATGGTTGCCGATAGGCATTTTAAATATAGGTGCTGATAGGCATTTCAGATGTAGTTTCCGATAGGCATTTAAAAAATAGGTGCCGATAGGCATTTCAGATATAGGTGCCGATAGGCATTTCAGATATAGTTGCCGATTGGCATTTTAAAAATAGGTGCCGATAGGCGTTTCAGATATAGAAACCGATAGGTATTTCAAATATAGGTGTCGATAGGCATTTCAGATATGGCAGCCGATAGGCATTTCAAATATAGGTGCTGATAGGCATTTCAGATGTAGTTTCCGATAGGCATTTCAAAAATAGGTGCCGAATAGCATTTCAGAAATAGGTGCCGATAGGCATTTCAGATATAGTTGCCGATTGGCATTTTAAAAATAGGTGCCGATAAGCATTTCAGATATAGAAGCCGATAGGCATTTCAAATATAGGTGTCGATAGGTATTTCAGATATGGTTGCCGATAGGCATTTCAAATATGGGTGCTGATAGGCATTTCAGATATAGTTGCCGATTGGCATTTTAAAAATAGGTGCCGATAGGCATTTCAGATATAGGTGCCGATAGGCATTTCAAATATAGGTGCCGATAGGCATTTCTGATTTGGTTGCCGATAGGCATTTCAAATATAGGTGCTGATAGGCATTTCAGATATAGGTGTCGAAAGGCACTTCAAATATAGGTGCCGATAGGCATTTCTGATTTGGTTGCCGATAGGCATTTCAAATATATGTGCTGATAGACATTTCAGATATAGTTGCCGATTGGCATTTTCAAAATAAGTGCCGATAGGCATTTTAGATATAGGTGCCGATAGGCATTTCAAATATAGGTGCCGATAGACATTTCAGATATAGTTGCCGATAGGCATTTCAGAAATAGATGCCGATAGGCATTTTAGATATAGATGCCGATAGGCATTTAAAATATAGGTGCCGATAGGCATATCAAATATAGGTGCCGATAGACATTTCTGATTTTGTTGCCGATAGGCATTTAAAATATAGGTGCCGATAGGCATATCAAATATAGGTGCCGATAGGCATTTCAGATATAATTGACGAAAGGCATTTCAGATATAGGTGCCGATAGGCATTTCTGATTTGTTTGCCGATAGGCATTTCAAATATAGGTGCTGATAGGCATCTCAGATGTAGTTTCCGATAGACATTTCAAAAATAGGTGCCGATAGGCATTCCAGATATAGGTGCCGATAGGCATTTCAGATATAGTTGCCGATTGGCATTTTAAAAATAGGTGCCGATAGGCATTTCAGATATAGAAGCCGATAGGCATTTCAAATATAGGTGCCGATAAGCATTCCAGATATGGTTGCCGATAGGCTTTTCAAATATAAGTGCTGATAGGCATTTCAGATGTAGTTTCCGATAGGCATTTAAAAAATAGGTGCCGATAGGCATTTCAGATATAGGTGCCGATAGGCATTTCGAATATAGGTGCCGATAGGCATTTCTGATTTGGTTGAGGATAGGCATTTCAAATATAGGTGCTGATAGGCATTTCAGATATAGGTGCCGATAGGCATTTCAAATATAGGTGCCGATAGGCATTTCTGATTTGGTTGCCGATAGGCATTTCAAATATAGGTGCCGATAGGCATTTCAAATATAGGTGCCGATAGGCATTTCAGATATAAATGCCGAAAGGCATTTTAGATATAGGTGCCGATAGGCATTTCTGATTTAGTTGCCGATATGCATTTCAAATATAGGTGCTGATAGACATTTCAGATGTAGTTTCCGATAGGCATTTCAAAAATAGGTGCCGATAGGCATTTCAGATATGGGTGCCGATAGGCATTTCAGTTATAGTTGCCGATTGGCATTTTAAAAATAGGTGCCGATAGGTATTTCAGATATAGAAGCCGATAGGCATTTTAAATATGGGTGCCGATAGGCATTCCAGATATGGTTGCCGATAGGCATTTTAAATATAGGTGCTGATAGGCATTTCAGATGTAGTTTCCGATAGGCATTTCAATTAAAATAGGTGCCGATAGGCATTTCAGATATAGGTGCCGATAGGCATTTCAGATATAGTTGCCGATTGGCATTTTAAAAATAGGTGCCGATAGGCGTTTCAGATATAGAAACCGATAGGTATTTCAAATATAGGTGTCGATAGGCATTTCAGATATGGCAGCCGATAGGCATTTCAAATATAGGTGCTGATAGGCATTTCAGATGTAGTTTCCGATAGGCATTTCAAAAATAGGTGCTGATAGGCATTTCAGATATAGGTGCCGATAGGCATTTCAGATGTCGTTGCCGATTGGCATTTTTAAAAATAGGTGCCGATAGGCATTTCAGATGTAGTTTCCGATAGGCATTTCAAAAATAGGTGCCGATAGGCATTTCAGATATAGGTGCCGATAGGCATATCAGATATAGTTGCCGATAAGCATTTAAAATATAGGTGCCGTTAGGCATTTTAAATATAGGTGCCGATAGGCATTTCAGATATAAATGACGAAAGGCATTTCAGATATAGGTGCCGATAGGCATTTCTGATTTGGTTGCCGATAGGCATTTCAAATATAGGTGCTGATAGGCATTTCAGATGTAGTTTCCGATAGGCATTTCAAAAATAGGTGCCGATAGGCATTTCAGATATAGGTGCCAATAGGCATTTCAGATATAGTTGCCGATTGGCATTTTAAAAATAGGTGCCGATAGGCATTTCAGATATTAAAGCCGATAGGCATTTCAAATATAGGTGCCGATAGGCATTCTAGATATGTTTGCCGATAGGCATTTCAAATATAGGTGCTGATAGGCATTTCAGATGTAGTTTCCGATAGGCATTTCAAAAATAGGTGCCGATAGGCATTTCAGAAATAGGTGCCGATAGGCATTTCAGATATAGTTGCCGATTGGCATTTTAAAAATAGGTGCCGATAAGCATTTCAGATATAGAAGCCGATAGGCATTTCAAATATAGGTGTCGATAGGCATTTCAGATATGGTTGCCGATAGGCATTTCAAAAATGGGTGCTGATAGGCATTTCAGATATAGTTGCCGATTGGCATTTTAAAAATAGGTGCCGATAGGCATTTCAGATATAGGTGCCGATAGGCATTTCAAATATAGGTGCCGATAGGCATTTCTGATTTGGTTGCCGATAGGCATTTCAAATATAGGTGCTGATAGGCATTTCAGATATAGGTGTCGAAAGGCACTTCAAATATAGGTGCCGATAGGCATTTCTGATTTGGTTGCCGATAGGCATTTCAAATATATGTGCTGATAGGCATTTCAGATATAGTTGCCGATTGGCATTTTCAAAATAAGTGCCGATAGGCATTTTAGATATAGGTGCCGATAGGCATTTCAAATATAGGTGCCGATAGACATTTCAGATATAGTTGCCGATAGACATTTCAGAAATAGATGCCGATAGGCATTTTAGATATAGTTGCCGATAGGCATTTAAAATATAGGTGCCGATAGGCTTATCAAATATAGGTGCCGATAGACATTTCTGATTTTGTTGCCGATGGGCATTTAAAATATAGGTGCCGATAGGCATATCAAATATAGGTGCCGATAGGCATTTCAGATATAATTGACGAAAGGCATTACAGATATAGGTGCCGATAGGCATTTCTGATTTGTTTGCCGATAGGCATTTCAAATATAGGTGCTGATAGGCATCTCAGATGTAGTTTCCGATAGACATTTCAAAAATAGGTGCCGATAGGCATTCCAGATATAGGTGCCGATAGGCATTTCAGATATAGTTGCCGATTGGCATTTTAAAAATAGGTGCCGATAGGCATTTCAGATATAGAAGCCGATAGGCATTTCAAATATAGGTGCCGATAAGCATTCCAGATATGGTTGCCGATAGGCTTTTCAAATATAAGTGCTGATAGGCATTTCAGATGTAGTTTCCGATAGGCATTTAAAAAATAGGTGCCGATAGGCATTTTAGATATAGGTGCCGATAGGCATTTCGAATATAGGTGCCGATTGGCATTTCTGATTTGGTTGAGGATAGGCATTTCAAATATAGGTGCTGATAGGCATTTCAGATATAGGTGCCGATAGGCATTTCAAATATAGGTGCCGATAGGCATTTGTGATTTGGTTGCCGATAGGCATTTCAAATATAGGTGCTGATAGGCATTTCAGATATTGTTGCCGATTGGCATTTTAAAAATAGGTGCCGATAGGCATTTCAGATATAGCTGCCGATAGGCATTCCAAATATAGGTGCTGTTAAGCATTTCAGATATAGTTGCCGATAGGCATTTCAGAAATAGATGCCGATAGGCATTTCAGATATAGTTGCCGATAGGCATTTAAAATATAGGTACCGATAGGCATATCAAATATAGGTGCCGATAGGCATTTCAGATATAAATGCCTAAAGGCATTTCAAATATAGTTGCCGATAGGCATTTCAAATATAGGTGCTGATAGGCATTTCAGATATAGGTGCCGATAGGCATTTCAAATATAAATGCCGATAGGCATTTCAAATATAGTTGCCGATAGGCATTTCAGAAATAGATGCCGATAGGCATAATATCAGATATAGTTGCCGATAGGCATTTAAAATATAGGTGCCGATAGGCGTTTCAAATATAGGTGCCGATAGGCATTTCAGATATAAATGCCGAAAGGCATTTCAGATATAAGTGCCGATAGGCATTTCTTATTTGGTTGCCGATAGGCATTTCAAATATAGGTCTGATAGGCATTTCAGATGTAGTTTCCGATAGGCATTTAAAAATAGGTGCCGATAGGCATTTCAGATATAGGTGCCGATAGGCATTTCAGATATAGTTGCCGATTGGTATTTTAAAAATAGGTGCCGATAGGCATTTCAGATATAGAAGCCGATAGACATTTCAAATATAGGTGCCGATAGGCATTCCAGATATGGTTGCCGATAGGCATTTCAAATATAGGTGCTAATAGGCATTTCAGATGTAGTTTCCGATAGGCATTTCAAAAATAGGTGCCAATTAGCATTTCAGATATAGGTGCCGATAGGCATTTCGGATATAGTTGCCGATTGGCATCTTGAAAATAGGTGCCGATAGGCATTTCAGATATAGAAGCCGATAGGTATTTCAAATATAGGTGTCGATAGGCATTTCAGATATGGTTGCCGATAGGCAATTCAAATATAGGTGCTGATAGGCATTTCAGATGTAGTTTCCGATAGGCATTTCAAAAATAGGTGCCGATAGGCATTTCAGATATAGGTGCCGATAGGCATTTCAGATATAGTTGCCGATTAGCATTTTAAAAATAGGTGCCGATAGGCATTTCAGATATAGAAGCCGATATGCATTTAAATATAGGTGCCGATAGGCATATAAAATATAGGTGCCGATAGGCATTTCAGATATAAATGCCGAAAGGCATTTCAAATATAGTTGCCGATAGGCATTTCAATATAGGTGCTGATAGGCATTTCAGATATGGTTGCCGATAAAAATTTCAAATATGGGTGCTGATAGGCATTTCAGATATAGTTGCCGATAGGCATTTCAAAAATAGGTGCCGATAGGCATTTCAGATATAGGTGCCGATAGGCATTTCAGATATAGTTGCCGATTGGCATTTTAAAATTGGTGCCGATAGGCATTTTAGATATAAATGCCGAAAGGCATTTCGAATATAGGTGCTGATAGGCATTTCTGATTTGGTTGCCGATAGGCATTTCAAATATAAGTGCTGATAGACATTTCAGATGTAGTTTCCGATAGGCATTTCAAAAATAGGTGCCGATAGGCATCTCAGATATAGGTGCCGATAGGCATTTTAGATATAAGTGACGATAGGCATTTCAGATATAGTTGCCGATAGGCATTTCAGATATAGGTGCCGATAGGCATTTCAGATATAGAAGCAGATAGGTATTTCAAATATAGGTGTCGATAGGCATTTCAGATATAGTTGCCGATTGGCATTTTAAAAATAGGTGCCGATAGGCATTTCAGATATAGGTGCCGATAGGCATTTCAAATATAGGTGCCGATAGGCATTTCTGATTTGGTTGCCGATAGGCATTTCAAATATAGGTGCTGATAGGCATTTCAGATATAGGTGCCGATAGGCATTTCAAATATAAGTGCCGATAGGCATTTCAGATATAGTTGCCGATAGGCATTTCAAATATAAGTGCCGATAGGCATATCAGATATAGTTGCCGATAGGCATTTAAAATATAGGTGCCGATAGGCATTTCAAATATAGGTGCCGATAGGCATTTCTGATATAAATGCCGAAAGGCATTTCAAATATAGGTGCCGATAGGCATTTCTGATTTAGTTGCCGATAGGCATTTCAAATATAGGTGCTGATAGACATTACAGATGTAGTTTCCGGTAGGCATTTAAAAAATAAGTGCCGATAGGCATTTCAGATATAGGTGCCGATAGGCATTTCAGATATAGTTGCCGATTGGCTTTTTAAAAATAGGTGCCGATAGGCATTTCAGATATAGAAGCCGATGGGCATTTCAAATATAGGTGCCGATAAGCATTCCAGATATGGTTGCCGATAGGCATTTCAAATATAGGTGCTGATAGGCATTTCAGATGTTGTTTCCGATAGGCATTTCAAAAATAGGTGCCGATAGGCATTTCAGGTATAGGTGACGATAGGCATTTCAGAATAGTTGCCGATTGGCATTTTAAAAATAGGTGCCGATAGGCGTTTCAGATATAGAAGCCGATAGGTATTTCAAATATAGGTGTCGATATGCATTTCAGATATGTTAGCCGATAGGCATTTCAAATATAGGTGCTGATAGGCATTTCAGATGTAGTTTCCGATAGGCATTTTAAAAATAGGTGCCGATAGGCATTTCAGATATAGGTGTCGATAGGCATTTCAGATATAGTTGCCGATTGGCATTTTAAAAATAGGTGTCGATAGGCATTTCAGATATAGTTGCCGATAGGCATTTCAGATATAGTTGCCGATTGGCATTTTAAAAATAGGTGCCGATAGGCATTTCATATGTAGTTTCCGATAGGCATTTCAAAAATAGGTGCCGATAGGCATTTCAGATATAGGTGCCGATAGGCATTTCAGATATAGTTCCCGATACGCATTTAAAATATAGGTGCCGATAGGCATTTCAGATATAGGTGCCGATAGGCATTTCAGATATAGTTGCCGATTGGCATTTTAAAAATAGGTGTCGATAGGCATTTCAGATATAGTTGCCGATAGGCATTTCAGATATAGTTGCCGATTGGCATTTTAAAAATAGGTGCCGATAGGCATTTCATATGTAGTTTCCGATAGGCATTTCAAAAATAGGTGCCGATAGGCATTTCAGATATAGGTGCCGATAGGCATTTCAGATATAGTTCCCGATACGCATTTAAAATATAGGTGCCGATAGGCATTTCAAATATAGGTGCCGATAGGCATTTCAGATATAAATGCCGAAAGGCATTTCAGATATAGCTGCCGATAGGCATTTCTGAATTGGTTGCCGGATAGGCATTTCAATTATAGGTGCTGATAGGCATTTCAGATGTAGTTTCCGATAGCCATTTCAAAAATAGGTGCCGATAGGCATTTCAGATATAGGGGCCGATAGGCATTTCAGATATAGTTGCCGAATGGCAATTTAAAATTGGTGCCGATAGGCATTTCAGATATAGAAGCCGATAGGCATTTCTAATATAGGTGCCGATAGGCATTTCAGATATGGTTGCCGATAGGCATTTCAAATATTTGTGCTGATAGGCATTTCAGATGTAGTTTCCGATACGCATTAAAAAATTGGTTCCGATAGGCATTTCAGATATAGGTGACGATAGGCATTTCAGATATAGTTGCCGATTGGCATTTTAAAAATAGGTGCCGATAGGCATTTCAGATATAGAAGCAGATAGGTATTTCAAATATAGGTGTCGATAGGCATTTCAGATATAGTTTCCGATTGGCATTTTAAAAATATGTGCCGATAGGCATTTCAGATATAGGTGCCGGTAGGCATTTGAAATATAGGTGCCGATAGGCATTTCTGATTTGGTTGCCGATAGGCATTTCAAATAAAGGTGCCGATATTTATTTCAGATATAGTTGCCGATAGGCATTTCAGAAATAGATGCCGATAGGCATATCAGATATAGTTGCCGATAGGCATTTAAAATATAGGTGCCGATAGGCATTTCAAATATAGGTGTTGATAGGCATGTCTGATTTGTTTGCCGATAGGCATTTCAGATATAGGTGCCGATAGGCATTTCTGATTTAGTTGCCGATAGGCATTTCAAATATAGGTGCTGATAGACATTTCAGATGTAGTTTCCGATAGGCATTTCAAAAATAGGTGCCGATAGGCATTTTAGATATAGGTGCCGATAGGCATTTCAGATATAGTTGCCGATTGGCTTTTTAAAAATAGGTGCCGATAGGCATTTTAGATATAGAAGCCGATAGGCATTTCAAATATAGGTGCCGATAAGCATTCCAGATATGGTTGCCGATAGGCATTTCAAATATAGGTGCTGATAGGCATTTCAGATGTAGTTTCCGATAGGCATTTCAAAAATAGGTGCCGATAGGCATTTCAGATATAGGTGACGATAGGCATTTCAGATATAGTTGCCGATAGGCATTTCAATATAGGTGCTGATAGGCATTTTAGATATAGGTGCCGATAGGCATTTCAAATACAAGTGCCGATAGGCATTTCAGATATAGTTGCCGATAGGCATTTCAGAAATAGATGCCGATAGGCATATCAGATATAGTTGCCGATAGGCATTTAAAATATAGGTGCCGATAGGCATTTCAAATATAGGTGCCGATAGGCATTTCAGATATAAATGCCGAAAGGCATTTCAGATATAGGTGCCGATAGGCATTTCTGATTTGGTTGCCGATAGGCATTTCAAATATAGGTGCTGATAGACATTTCAGATGTAGTTTCCGATAGGCATTTCAAAAATAGGTGCCGATAGGCATTTCAGATATAGGTGCCGATAGGCATTTCAGATATAGTTGCCGATTGGCATTTTAAAAATAGGTGCCGATAGGCATTTCAGATGTAGTTTCCGATAGGCATTTCAAAAATAGGTGCCGATAGGCATTTCAGATATAGGTGCCGATAGGCATATCATATATAGTTGCCGATAGGCATTTAAAATATAGGTGTCGATAGGCATTTCAGATATAGGTGCCGATAGGCAATTCAGATATAAATGACGAAAGGCATTTCAGTTATAGGTGCCGATAGGCATTTCTGATTTGGTTGCCGATAGGCATTTTAAATATAGGTGCTGATAGACATTTCAGATGTAGTTTCCGATAGGCATTTCAAAAATAGGTGCCGATTGGCATTTCAGATATAGGTGCCGATAGGCATTTCAGATATAGTTGCCGATTGGCATTTTAAAAATAGGTGTCGATCGGCATTTCAGATATAGAAGCCGATAGGCATTTCAAATATAGGTGCCGATAGGCATTCCAGATATGGTTGCCGATAGGCATTTCAAATATAGCTGCTGATAGGCATTTCAGATGTAGTTTCCGATGGGCATTTCAAAAATAGGTGCCGATAGGCATTTCAGATATAGGTGCCGATAGGCATTTCAGATATAGTTGCCGATTGGCATTTTAAAAATAGGTGCCGATAGGCATTTCAGATATAGAAGCAGATAGGTATTTCAAATATAGGTGTCGATAGGCATTTCAGATATGGTTGCCGATAGGCATTTCAAATATGGGTGCTGATAGGCATTTCAGATATAGTTGCCGATTGGCATTTTAAAAATAGGTGCCGATAGGCATTTCAGATATAGGTGCCGATAGGCATTTCAAATATAGGTGCCGATAGGCATTTCTGATTTGGTTGCCGATAGGCATTTCAAATATAGGTGCTGATAGGCATTTCAGATATAGTTGCCGATTGGCATTTTAAAAATACGTGCCGATAGGCATTTCAGATATAGGTGCTGATAGGCATTTCAAATATAGGTGCCGATAGGCATTTCAGATATAAATGCCGAAAGGCATTTCAGATATAGGTGCCGATAGGCATTTCTGATTTGGTTGATGATAGGCATTTCAAATATAGGTGCTGATAGGCATTTCAGATGTAGTTTCCGATAGGCATTACAAAAATGGGTGCCGATAGGCATTTTAGATATAGGTGCCGATAGGCATTTCAGATATAGTTGCCGATTGGCATTATAAAAATAGGTGCCGATAGGCATTTCAGATATAGAAGTCGATAGGCATTTCAAATATATGTGCCGATAGGCATTCCAGATATGGTTGCCGATAGGCATTTCAAATATAGGTGCTGATAGGCATTTCAGATGTAGTTTCCGATAATCATTTCAAAAATAGGTGCCGATAGGCATTTCAGATATAGGTGCCGATAGGCATTTCAGATATAGTTGCCGATTGGCATTTTAAAAATAGGTGCCGATAGGCGTTTCAGATAAAGAAGCCGATAGGTATATCAAATATAGGTGTCGATAGGCATTTCAGATATGGTAGCCGATAGGCATTTCAAATATAGATGCTGATAGGCATTTCAGATGTAGTTTCCGATAGGCATTTTAAAAATAGGTGCCGATAAGCATTTCAGATATAGGTGCCGATAGGCATTTCAGATATAGTTGCCGTTTGGCATTTTAAAAATAGGTGCCGATGGGCATTTGAGATGTAGTTTCCGATAGGCATTTCAAAAATAGGTGCCGATAGGCATTTCAGATATAGGTGCCGATAGGCATTTCAGATATAGTTGCCGATTGGCATTTTAAAAATAGGTCCTGATAGGCATTTCAGATATAGAAGCAGATAGGTATTTCAAATATAGGTGTCGATAGGCATTTCAGATATGGTTGCCGATAGGCATTTCAAATATTTGTGCTGATAGGCATTTCAGATATAGTTGCCGATTGGCATTTTAAAAATAGGTGCCGATAGGCATTTCAGATATAGGTGCCGATAGGCATTTCAAATATAGGTGCCGATAGGCATTTCTGATTTGGTTGCCGATAGGCATTTCAAATATAGGTGCTGATAGGCATTTCAGATATAGTTGCCGATTGGCATTTTAAAAATAGGTGCCGATAGGCATTTCAGATATAGGTGCTGATAGGCATTTCAAATATAGGTGCCGATAGGCATTTCAGATATCAATGCCGAAAGGCATTTCAGATATAGGTGCCGATAGGCATTTCAGATTTGGTTGATGATAGGCATTTCAAATATAGGTGCTGATAGGCATTTCAGATGTAGTTTCCGATAGGCATTACAAAAATAGGTGCCGATAGGCATTTCAGATATAGGTGCCGATAGGCATTTCAGATATAGTTGCCGATTGGCATTATAAAAATAGGTGCCGATAGGCATTTCAGATATAGAAGTCGATAGGCATTTCAAATATATGTGCCGATAGGCATTCCAGATATGGTTGCCGATAGGCATTTCAAATATAGGTGCTGATAGGCATTTCAGATGTAGTTTCCGATAATCATTTCAAAAATAGGTGCCGATAGGCATTTCAGATATAGGTGCCGATAGGCATTTCAGATATAGTTGCCGATTGGCATTTTAAAAATAGGTGCCGATAGGCGTTTCAGATAAAGAAGCCGATAGGTATATCAAATATAGGTGTCGATAGGCATTTCAGATATGGTAGCCGATAGGCATTTCAAATATAGATGCTGATAGGCATTTCAGATGTAGTTTCCGATAGGCATTTTAAAAATAGGTGCCGATAAGCATTTCAGATATAGGTGCCGATAGGCATTTCAGATATAGTTGCCGTTTGGCATTTTAAAAATAGGTTCCGATGGGCATTTGAGATGTAGTTTCCGATAGGCATTTCAAAAATAGGTGCCGATAGGCATTTCAGATATAGGTGCCGATAGGCATATCAGATATATTTGCCGATAGGCATTCAAAATATAGGTGCCGATAGGCATTTCAAATATAGGTGCCAATAGGCATTCTAGATATGGTTGCCGATAGGCATTTCAAATATAGGTGCTGATAGGCATTTCAGATGTAGTTTCCAAAGGCATTTCAAAAATAGGTGCCGATAGGCATTTCAGATATAGGTGCCGATAGGCATTTCGGATATAGTTGCCGATTGGCATTTTGAAAATAGGTGCCGATAGGCATTTCAGATATAGAAGCCGATAGGTATTTCAAATATAGGTGTCGATAGGCATTTCAGATATGGTTGCCGATAGGCATTTCAGATATGGTTGCCGATAGGCATTTCAAATATAGGTGCTGATAGGCATTTCAGATGTAGTTTCCGATAGGCATTTCAAAAATAGGTGCCGATAGGCATTTCAGATATAGTTGCCGTTTGGCATTTTAAAAATAGGTACGATAGGCATTTCAGATATAGAAGCCGATAGGTATTTCAAATAAAGGTGTCGATAGGCATTTCAGATATGGTTGCCGATAGGTATTTCAAATATAGGTGCTGATAGGCATTTCAGATATAGTTGCCAGTTGGCATTTTAAAAATAGGTGCCAATAAGCATTTCAGATATAGGTGCCGATAGACATTTCAAAAATAGGTGCCGATAGGCATTTCAGATATAGGTGCCGAATGGCATTTCAGATATAGTTGCCGATTGGCATTATAAAAATAGGTGCCGATAGGCAATTCAGATATAGAAGCCGATAGGCATTTCAAATATATGTGCCGATAGGCATTCCAGATATGGTTGCCGATAGGCATTTCAAATATAGGTGCTGATAGGCATTTCAGATGTAGTTTCCGATAGGCATTTCAAAAATAGGTGCCGATAGGCATTTCAGATATAGGTGCCGATAGGCATTTCAGATATAGTTGCCGATTGGCATTTTAAAAATAGGTGCCGATAGGCGTTTCAGATAAAGAAGCCGATAGGTATTTCAAATATAGGTGTCGATAGGCATTTCAGATATAGAAGCCGATAGGCATTTCAAATATATGTGCCGATAGGCATTCCAGATATGGTTGCCGATAGGCATTTCAAATATAGGTGCTGATAGGCATTTCAGATGTAGTTTCCGATAGGCATTTCAAAAATAGGTGCCGATAGGCATTTCAGATATAGGTGCCGATAGGCATTTCAGATATAGTTGCCGATTGGCATTTTAAAAATAGGTGCCGATAGGCGTTTCAGATAAAGAAGCCGATAGGCATTTCAAATATAGGTGCTGATAGGCATTTCAGATGTAGTTTCCGATAGGCATTTTAAAAATAGGTGCCGATAGGCATTTCAGATATAGGTGCCGATAGGCATTTCAGATATAGTTGCCGATTGGCATTTTAAAAATAGGTGCCGATAGGAATTTCAGATGTAGTTTCCGATAGGCATTTCAAAAATAGGTGCCGATAGGCATTTCAAATATAGGTGCCGATAGGCAATTCAGATATAAATGACGAAGGGCATCTCAGATATAAGTGCCGATAGGCATTTCTGATTTGGTTGCCGATAGGCATTTCAAATATAGGTGCTGATAGGCATTTCAGATGTAGTTTCCGATAGGCATTTCAAAAATAGGCGCCGATTGGCATTTCAGATATAGGTGCCGATAGGCATTTCAGATATAGTTGCCGATTGGCATTTTAAAAATAGGTGTCGATAGGCATTTCAGATATAGAAGCCGATAGGCATTTCAAATATAGGTGCCGATAGGCAATTCAGATATAAATGACGAAGGGCATCTCAGATATAGGTGCCGATAGGCATTTCTGATTTGGTTGCCGATAGGCATTTCAAATATAGGTGCTGATAGGCATTTCAGATGTAGTTTCCGATAGGCATTTCAAAAATAGGTGCCGATAGGCATTTCAGATATAGAAGCAGATAGGTATTTTAAATATAGGTGTCGATAGGCATTTCAGATATGGTTGCCGATAGGCATTTCAAATATGGGTGCTGATAGGCATTTCAGATATAGTTGCCGATTGGCATTTTAAAGATAGGTGCCGATAGGCATTTCAGATATAGGTGCCGATAGGTATTTCAAATATAGGTGCCGATAGGCATTTCTGATTTGGTTGCCGATAGGCATTTCAAATATAGATGCTGATAGGCATTTCAGATATAGTTGCCGATTGGCATTTTAAAAATAGGTGCCGATAGGCATTTCAGATATAGGTGCCGATAGGCATTTCAAATATAGGTGCCGATAGGCATTTCAGATATAGTTGCCGATAGGCATTTCAGAAATAGATGCTGATAGGCATTTTAGATATAGTTGCCGATAGGCATTTAAAATATAGGTGCCGATAGGCATATCAAATATAAGTGCCGATAGGCATTTCAGATATAAATGCCGAAAGGCATTTCAAATATAGCTGCCGATAGGCATTTCAAATATAGGTGCTGATAGGAATTTCAGATATAGGTGCCGATAGGCATTCCAAATATAAGTGCCGATAGGCATTTCAGATACAGTTGCCGATAGGCATTTCAGAAATAGATGCCGATATGCATATCAGATATATTTGCCGATAGGCTTTTAAAATATAGGTGCCGATAGGCATTTCAAATATAGGTGCTGATAGGCATTTTAGATATAGGTGCCGTTGGCATTTCAAATATAAGTGCAGGTAGGCATTTCAGATATAGTTGCCGATAGGCATTCCAGAAATAGATGCCGATAGGCATATCAGATATAGTTGCCGATAGGCATTTAAAATATAGGTGCCGATAGGCATTTCAAATATAGGTGCCGATAAGCATTTCAGATATAAATGCCGAAAGGCATATCAGATATAGGTGCTGATAGGCATTTCTGATTTGGTTGATGATAGGCATTTCAAATATAGGTGCTGTTAGGCATTTCAGATGTAGTTTCCGATAGGCATTTTAAAAATAGGTGCCGTTAGGTATTTCAGATATAGGTGCCGATAGGCATTTCAGATAGAGTTGCCGATTGGCATTTTAAAAATAGGTGCCGATAGGCATTTCAGATATAGAAGCCGATAGGCATTTCAAATATAGGTGCCGATAGGCATTCCAGATATGGTTGCCGATAGGCATTTCAAATATAGGTGCTGATAGGCATTTCAGATGTAGTTTCCGATAGGCATTTTAAAAATAGGTGCCGATAGGCATTTGAGATATAGGTGCCGATAGGCATTTCAGATATAGTCGCCGATTGGCATTTTAAAAATAGGTGCCGATAGGCATTTCAGATGTAGTTTCCGATAGGCATTTCAAAAATAGGTGCCGATAGGCATATCAGATATAGTTGCCGATAGGCATTTAAAATATAGGTGCCGATAGGCATTTCAAATATAGGTGCCGATAGGCATTTCAGATATAAATGCCGAAAGGCATTTCAGATATAGCTGCCGATAGGCATTTCTGAATTGGTTGCCGATAGGCATTTCAATTACAGGTGCTGATAGGCATTTCAGATGTAGTTTCCGATAGGCATTTCAAAAATAGGTGCCGATAGGCATTTCAGATATAGGTGCCGATAGACATTTCAGATATAGTGGCCGTTTTTCATTTTAAAAATAGGTGCCGATAAGCATTTCAGATATAGGTGCCGATAGGCATTTCAGATATAGTTGCCGTTTGGCATTTTAAAAATAGGTTCCGATGGGCATTTGAGATGTAGTTTCCGATAGGCATTTCAAAAATAGGTGCCGATAGGCATTTCAGATATAGGTGCCGATAGGCATATCAGATATATTTGCCGATAGGCATTCAAAATATAGGTGCCGATAGGCATTTCAAATATAGGTGCCAATAGGCATTCTAGATATGGTTGCCGATAGGCATTTCAAATATAGGTGCTGATAGGCATTTCAGATGTAGTTTCCAAAGGCATTTCAAAAATAGGTGCCGATAGGCATTTCAGATATAGGTGCCGATAGGCATTTCGGATATAGTTGCCGATTGGCATTTTGAAAATAGGTGCCGATAGGCATTTCAGATATAGAAGCCGATAGGTATTTCAAATATAGGTGTCGATAGGCATTTCAGATATGGTTGCCGATAGGCATTTCAAATATAGGTGCTGATAGGCATTTCAGATGTAGTTTCCGATAGGCATTTCAAAAATAGGTGCCGATAGGCATTTCAGATATAGTTGCCGTTTGGCATTTTAAAAATAGGTTCCGATGGGCATTTGAGATGTAGTTTCCGATAGGCATTTCAAAAATAGGTGCCGATAGGCATTTCAGATATAGGTGCCGATAGGCATATCAGATATATTTGCCGATAGGCATTCAAAATATAGGTGCCGATAGGCATTTCAAATATAGGTGCCAATAGGCATTCTAGATATGGTTGCCGATAGGCATTTCAAATATAGGTGCTGATAGGCATTTCAGATGTAGTTTCCAAAGGCATTTCAAAAATAGGTGCCGATAGGCATTTCAGATATAGGTGCCGATAGGCATTTCGGATATAGTTGCCGATTGGCATTTAGAAAATAGGTGCCGATAGGCATTTCAGATATAGAAGCCGATAGGTATTTCAAATATAGGTGTCGATAGGCATTTCAGATATGGTTGCCGATAGGCATTTCAAATATAGGTGCTGATAGGCATTTCAGATGTAGTTTCCGATAGGCATTTTAAAAATAGGTGCCGATAGGCATTTCAGATATAGTTGCCGTTTGGCATTTTAAAAATAGGTACGATAGGCATTTCAGATATAGAAGCCGATAGGTATTTCAAATAAAGGTGTCGATAGGCATTTCAGATATGGTTGCCGATAGGTATTTCAAATATAGGTGCTGATAGGCATTTCAGATATAGTTGCCAGTTGGCATTTTAAAAATAGGTGCCGATAAGCATTTCAGATATAGGTGCCGATAGACATTTCAAAAATAGGTGCCGATAGGCATTTCAGATATAGGTGCCGAATGGCATTTCAGATATAGTTGCCGATTGGCATTATAAAAATAGGTGCCGATAGGCAATTCAGATATAGAAGCCGATAGGCATTTCAAATATATGTGCCGATAGGCATTCCAGATATGGTTGCCGATAGGCATTTCAAATATAGGTGCTGATAGGCATTTCAGATGTAGTTTCCGATAGGCATTTCAAAAATAGGTGCCGATAGGCATTTCAGATATAGGTGCCGATAGGCATTTCAGATATAGTTGCCGATTGGCATTTTAAAAATAGGTGCCGATAGGCGTTTCAGATAAAGAAGCCGATAGGTATTTCAAATATAGGTGTCGATAGGCATTTCAGATATAGTAGCCGATAGGCATTTCAAATATAGGTGCTGATAGGCATTTCAGATGTAGTTTCCGATAGGCATTTTAAAAATAGGTGCCGATAGGCATTTCAGATATAGGTGCCGATAGGCATTTCAGATATAGTTGCCGATTGGCATTTTAAAAATAGGTGCCGATAGGAATTTCAGATGTAGTTTCCGATAGGCATTTCAAAAATAGGTGCCGATAGGCATATCAGATATAGGTGCCGATAGGCATATCAGATATAGTTGCCGATAGGCATTTAAAACATAGGTGCCGATAGGCATTTCAAATATAGGTGCCGATAGGCAATTCAGATATAAATGACGAAGGGCATCTCAGATATAGGTGCCGATAGGCATTTCTGATTTGGTTGCCGATAGGCATTTCAAATATAGGTGCTGATAGGCATTTCAGATGTAGTTTCCGATAGGCATTTCAAAAATAGGCGCCGATTGGCATTTCAGATATAGGTGCCGATAGGCATTTCAGATATAGTTGCCGATTGGCATTTTAAAAATAGTTGTCGATAGGCATTTCAGATATAGAAGCCGATAGGCATTTCAAATATAGGTGCCGATAGGCAATTCAGATATAAATGACGAAGGGCATCTCAGATATAGGTGCCGATAGGCATTTTTGATTTGGTTGCCGATAGGCATTTCAAATATAGGTGCTGATAGGCATTTCAGATGTAGTTTCCGATAGGCATTTCAAAAATAGGTGCCGATAGGCATTTCAGATATAGAAGCAGATAGGTATTTTAAATATAGGTGTCGATAGGCATTTCAGATATGGTTGCCGATAGGCATTTCAAATATGGGTGCTGATAGGCATTTCAGATATAGGTGCCGATAGGCATTTCGGATATAGTTGCCGATTGGCATTTAGAAAATAGGTGCCGATAGGCATTTCAGATATAGAAGCCGATAGGTATTTCAAATATAGGTGTCGATAGGCATTTCAGATATGGTTGCCGATAGGCATTTCAAATATAGGTGCTGATAGGCATTTCAGATGTAGTTTCCGATAGGCATTTCAAAAATAGGTGCCGATAGGCATTTCAGATATAGTTGCCGTTTGGCATTTTAAAAATAGGTACGATAGGCATTTCAGATATAGAAGCCGATAGGTATTTCAAATAAAGGTGTCGATAGGCATTTCAGATATGGTTGCCGATAGGTATTTCAAATATAGGTGCTGATAGGCATTTCAGATATAGTTGCCAGTTGGCATTTTAAAAATAGGTGCCGATAAGCATTTCAGATATAGGTGCCGATAGACATTTCAAAAATAGGTGCCGATAGGCATTTCAGATATAGGTGCCGAATGGCATTTCAGATATAGTTGCCGATTGGCATTATAAAAATAGGTGCCGATAGGCAATTCAGATATAGAAGCCGATAGGCATTTCAAATATATGTGCCGATAGGCATTCCAGATATGGTTGCCGATAGGCATTTCAAATATAGGTGCTGATAGGCATTTCAGATGTAGTTTCCGATAGGCATTTCAAAAATAGGTGCCGATAGGCATTTCAGATATAGGTGCCGATAGGCATTTCAGATATAGTTGCCGATTGGCATTTTAAAAATAGGTGCCGATAGGCGTTTCAGATAAAGAAGCCGATAGGTATTTCAAATATAGGTGTCGATAGGCATTTCAGATATAGTAGCCGATAGGCATTTCAAATATAGGTGCTGATAGGCATTTCAGATGTAGTTTCCGATAGGCATTTTAAAAATAGGTGCCGATAGGCATTTCAGATATAGGTGCCGATAGGCATTTCAGATATAGTTGCCGATTGGCATTTTAAAAATAGGTGCCGATAGGAATTTCAGATGTAGTTTCCGATAGGCATTTCAAAAATAGGTGCCGATAGGCATATCAGATATAGGTGCCGATAGGCATATCAGATATAGTTGCCGATAGGCATTTAAAACATAGGTGCCGATAGGCATTTCAAATATAGGTGCCGATAGGCAATTCAGATATAAATGACGAAGGGCATCTCAGATATAGGTGCCGATAGGCATTTCTGATTTGGTTGCCGATAGGCATTTCAAATATAGGTGCTGATAGGCATTTCAGATGTAGTTTCCGATAGGCATTTCAAAAATAGGCGCCGATTGGCATTTCAGATATAGGTGCCGATAGGCATTTCAGATATAGTTGCCGATTGGCATTTTAAAAATAGTTGTCGATAGGCATTTCAGATATAGAAGCCGATAGGCATTTCAAATATAGGTGCCGATAGGCAATTCAGATATAAATGACGAAGGGCATCTCAGATATAGGTGCCGATAGGCATTTTTGATTTGGTTGCCGATAGGCATTTCAAATATAGGTGCTGATAGGCATTTCAGATGTAGTTTCCGATAGGCATTTCAAAAATAGGTGCCGATAGGCATTTCAGATATAGAAGCAGATAGGTTTTTTAAATATAGGTGTCGATAGGCATTTCAGATATGGTTGCCGATAGGCATTTCAAATATGGGTGCTGATAGGCATTTCAGATATAGTTGCCGATTGGCATTTTAAAGATAGGTTCCGATAGGCATTTCAGATATAGGTGCCGATAGGTATTTCAAATATAGGTGCCGATTGGCATTTCTGATTTGGTTGCCGATAGGCATTTCAAATATAGATGCTGATAGGCATTTCAGATATAGTTGCCGATTGGCATTTTAAAAATAGGTGCCGATAGGCATTTCAGATATAGGTGCCGATAGGCATTTCAAATATAGGTGCCGATAGGCATTTCAGATATAGTTGCCGATAGGCATTTCAGAAATAGATGCTGATAGGCATTTTAGATATAGTTGCCGATAGGCATTTAAAATATAGGTGCCGATAGGCATATCAAATATAAGTGCCGATAGGCATTTTAGATATAAATGCCGAAAGGCATTTCAAATATAGCTGCCGATAGGCATTTCAAATATAGGTGCTGATAGGAATTTCAGATATAAGTGCCGATAGGCATTCCAAATATAAGTGCCGATAGGCATTTCAGATACAGTTGCCGATAGGCATTTCAGAAATAGATGCCGATATGCATATCAGATATATTTGCCGATAGGCTTTTAAAATATAGGTGCCGATAGGCATTTCAAATATAGGTGCTGATAGGCATTTTAGATATAGGTGCCGATAGGCATTTCAGAAATAGATGCCGATAGGCATATCAGATATAGTTGCCGATAGGCATTTAAAATATAGGTGCCGATAGGCATTTCAAATATAGGTGCCGATAAGCATTTCAGATATAAATGCCGAAAGGCATATCAGATATAGGTGCTGATAGGCATTTCTGATTTGGTTGATGATAGGCATTTCAAATATAGGTGCTGTTAGGCATTTCAGATGTAGTTTCCGATAGGCATTTTAAAAATAGGTGCCGTTAGGTATTTCAGATATAGGTGCCGATAGGCATTTCAGATAGAGTTGCCGATTGGCATTTTAAAAATAGGTGCCGATAGGCATTTCAGATATAGAAGCCGATAGGCATTTCAAATATAGGTGCCGATAGGCATTCCAGATATGGTTGCCGATAGGCATTTCAAATATAGGTGCTGATAGGCATTTCAGATGTAGTTTCCGATAGGCATTTTAAAAATAGGTGCCGATAGGCATTTCAGATATAGGTGCCGATAGGCATTTCAGATGTAGTCGCCGATTGGCATTTTAAAAATAGGTGCCGATAGGCATTTCAGATGTAGTTTCCGATAGGCATTTCAAAAATAGGTGCCGATAGGCATATCAGATATAGTTGCCGATAGGCATTTAAAATATAGGTGCCGATAGGCATTTCAAATATAGGTGCCGATAGGCATTTCAGATATAAATGCCGAAAGGCATTTCAGATATAGCTGCCGATAGGCATTTCTGAATTGGTTGCCGATAGGCATTTCAATTATAGGTGCTGATAGGCATTTCAGATGTAGTTTCCGATAGGCATTTCAAAAATAGGTGCCGATAGGCATTTCAGATATAGGTGCCAATAGACATTTCAGATATAGTGGCCGTTTTTCATTTTAAAAATAGGTGCCGATAGGCATTTCGGATATACAAGCCGATAGGTATTTCAAATATAGGTGTCGATAGGCATTTCAGATATAATAATAATAATAATAATAATGCGTTTAACGTCCGTTTCTCGACTTTATGTCATAACAGACGCCATTCGCACCATTACTATTTTTCATTTAACCACTTCCCGTTTTTTTCTACATTTCTTAAACTTCAACTTATATAATAGCAATGGGCGAATAAAGGAATTACAGGAAATTAGGATAAGGTAGGTAATTTTTGAACTAGGAGTTTGATAGGTAATCGGCCATGGCCTCAAATAAGGAACCACCTCGATATTTATCTGGAATTAATTGAGGGAAACCATGGAAAACCTCAATCAAGATGGCCGGTACAGGAATTACCGTTTCTCGGCGAAAGGCAATAGGAAAAAGTCCCAGCCACATCTGCCCCCGCCGGGAATCGAACCCGGACCTCCCGAATGCGAGTCTAGTGCTGTACCACTACTCTACCCAGCTCGGTGCATTTCAGATATGGTTGCCGATAAAAATTTCAAATATTAAGGCTGATCAGCATTTCAGATATAGTTGCCGATTGGCATTTTAAAAATAGGTGCCGATAGGCATTTCAAATATAGTTGCCGATTGGCATTATAAAAATAGGTGCCGATAGGCATTTCAGATATAGAAGCCGATAGGCATTTCAAATATATGTGCCGATAGGCATTCCAGATATGGTTGCCGATTGGCATTTCAAATATAGGTGCTGATAGGCATTTCAGATGTAGTTTTCGATAGGCATTTCAAAAATAGGTGCCGATAGGCATTTCAGATACAGGTGCCGATAGGCATTTCAGATATAGTTGCCGATTGGCATTATAAAAATAGGTGCCGATAGGCATTTCGGAAATAGAAGCCGATAGGTATTTCAAATATATGTGCCGATAGGCATTCCAGATATGGTTGCCGATAGGCATTTCAGATGTAGTTTCTGATAGGCATTTCAAAAATAGGTGCCGATAGGCATTTCTGATTTGGTTGCCGATAGGCATTTCAAATATAGGTGCTGATAGGCATTTCAGATATAGTTGCCGATTGGCATTTTTAAAATAGGTGCCGATAGGCATTTCAGATATAGTTGCCGATTGGCATTATTAAAATAGGTGCCGATAGGCATTTCAGATATAGAAGCTGATAGGCGTTTCAAATATAGGTGCCGATAGGCATTCCAGATATGGTTGCCGATAGGCATTTCAAAAATAGGTGCGGATAGGCATTTCAGATATAGGTGCCGATAGGCATTTCAGATATAGTTGCCGATTGGCATTATAAGAATAGGTGCCGATAGGCATTTCGGAAATAGAAGCCGATAGGCATTTCAAATATATGTGCCGATAGGCATTCCAGATATGGTTGCCGATAGGCATTTCAAATATAGGTGCTGATAGGCATTTTAGATGTAGTTTCCGATAGGCATTTTAAAAATAGGTGCCGATAGGCATTTCAGATATAGGTGCCGATAGGCATTTCAGATATAGATGCCGATTGGCATTTTAAAAATTGGTGCCGATAGGCATTTCAGATATAGTTTCCGATAGGCATTTCAAAAATAGGTGCCGATAGGCATTTCAAATATAGGTGCCGATAGGCATATCAGATATAGTTGCCGATAGGCATTTAAAATATAGGTGCTGATAGGCATTTCAGATATAGGTGCCGATAGGCATTTCAAATATAGGTGCCGATAGGCATTTCTGATTTGGTTGCCGATACGCATTTCAAATATAGGTGCTGATAGGCATTTCAGATATAGATGCCGATAGGCATTTCAGATATAGTTGCTGATAGGCATTTAAAATATAGGTGCCGTTAGGCATATCAAATATAGGTGCCGATAGACATTTCAGATATAAATGCCGAAAGGCATTTCAAATATAGTTGCCGATAGGCATTTCAGATATAGTTGCCGATAGGCATTTCAAAAATATGTGCCGATAGGCATTTCAGATATAGGTGCCGATAGGCATTTCAGATATAGTTGCCGATTGGCATTCTAAAATTGGTGCCGATAGGCATTTCAGATATAAATGCCGAAAGGCATTTCAGATATAGGTGCCGATAGGCATTTCTGATTTGGTTGCCGATAGGCATTTCAAATATAGGTGCTGATAGGCATTTCAGATGTAGTTTCTGATAGGCATTTCAAAAATAGGTGCCGATAGGCATTTCAGATATAGGTACCGATAGGCATTTCAGATATAGGTGCCGATAGGCATTTCAAATATAGGTGCCGATAGGCATTTCTGATTTGGTTGCCGATAGACATTTCAAATATAGGTGCTGATAGGCATTTCAGATATAGGTGCCGATAGGCATTTCAAATATAAGTGCCGATAGGCATTTCAGATATAGTTGCCGATAGGTATTTCAAATATAAGTGCCGATTGGCATTTCAGATATAGTTGCCGATAGGCATTTCAGAAATAGATGCCGATAGGCATATCAGATATAGTTGCCGATAGGCATTTAAAATATAGGTGCCGATAGGCATTTCTGATTTAGTTGCCGATAGGCATTTCAAATATAGGTGCCGATAGGCATTTCAGATATAGGTACCGATAGGCATTTCAGATATAGTTGCCGATTGGCTTTTTAAAAATAGGTGCCGATAGGCATTTCAGTTATAGAAGCCGATAGGCATTTCAAATATAGGTGCCGATAAGCTTTCCAGATATGGTTGCCGATAGGCATTTCAAATATAGAGGTGCTGATAGGCATTTCAGATGTAGTTTCCGATAGGCATTTCAAAAATAGGTGCCGATAGGCATTTCAGATATAGGTGACGATAGGCATTTCAGATATAGTTGCCGATTGGCATTTTAAAAATAGGTGCCGATAGGCATTTTAGATATAGAAGCAGATAGGTATTTCAAATATAGGTGTCGATAGGCATTTCAGATATGGTTGCCGATAGGCATTTCAAATATGGGTGCTGATAGGCATTTCAGATATAGTTGCCGATTGGCATTTTAAAAATAGGTGCCGATAGGCATTTCAGATATAGGTGCCGATAGGCATTTCAAATATAGGTGCCGATAGGCATTTCAGATTTGGTTGCCGATAGGCATTTCAAATATAGGTGCTAATAGGCATTTCAAATATAGGTGCCGATAGACAATTTAGAAATAGATGGCGATACGCATTTCAGATATAGTTGCTGATAGGCATTTAAAATATAGGTGCCGTAAGGCATTTCAGATATAAATGCCGAAAGGCATTTCAAATATAGTTGCCGATATGCATTTCAATATAGGTGCTGATAGGCATTTCAGATATGGTTGCCGATAAAAATTTCAAATATGGGTGCTGATAGGCATTTCAGATATAGTTGCCGATAGGCATTTCAAAAATAGGTGCCAATAGGCATTTCAGATATAGGTGCCGATAGGCATTTCAGATATAGTTGCCGATTGGCATTTTATAATTGGTGCCGATAGGCATTTCAGATATAAATGCCGAAAGGCATTTCAGATATAGGTGCCGATAGGCACTTCTGATTTGGTTGCCGATAGGCATTTCAAATATAGGTGCTGATAGACATTTCAGATGTAGTTTCCGATAGGCATTTCAAAAATAGGTGCCGATAGGCATTTCAGATATAGGTGCCGATAGGCATTTCAGATATAGTTGCCGATTGGCATTTTAAAAATAGGTGCCGATAGGCATTTCAGATATAGAAGCAGATAGGTATTTCAAATATAGGTGTCGATAGGCATTTCAGATATGGTTGCCGATAGGCATTTCAAATATTTGTGCTGATAGGCATTTCAGATATAGTTGCCGATTGGCATTTTAAAAATAGGTGCCGATAGGCATTTCAGATATAGGTGCCGATAGGCATTTCAAATATAGGTGCCGATAGGCATTTCTGATTTGGTTGCCCATAAGCATTTCAAATATAGGTGCTGATAGGCATTTCAGATATAGGTGCCGATAGGCATTTCAAATATAAGTGCCGATAGGCATTTCAGATATAGTTGCCGATAGGTATTTCAAATATAAGTGCCGATAGGCATTTCAGATATAGTTGCCGATAGGCATTTCAGAAATAGATGCCGATAGGCTTATCAGATATAGTTGCCGATAGGCATTTAAAATATAGGTGCCGATAGGCATTTCAAATATAAGTGCCGATAGGCATTTCAGATATAAATGCCGAAAGGCATTTCAGATATAGGTGAGAGATAGGCATTTCTGATTTAGTTGCCGATAGGCATTTCAAATATAGGTGCTGATAGACATTTCAGATGTAGTTTCCGATAGGCATTTCAAAAATAAGTGCCGATAGGCATTTCAGATATAGGTGCTGATAGGCATTTCAGATATAGTTGCCGATTGGCTTTTTAAAAATAGGTGGCGATAGGCATTTCAGATATTGAAGCCGATAGGCATTTCAAATATAGGTGCCGATAAGCATTCCAGATATAGTTGCCGATAGGCATTTCAAATATAGGTGCTGATAGGCATTTCAAATGTAGTTTCCGATAGGCATTTTAAAACTAGGTGCCGATAGGCATTTCAGATATAGGTGACGATAGGCATTTCAGATATAGATGCCGATTGGCATTTTAAAAATAGGTGCCGATAGGCATTTTAGATATAGAAGCAGATAGTTATTTCAAATATAGGTGTCGATAGGCATTTCAGATATGGTTGCCGATAAGCATTTCAAATATGGGTGCTGATAGGCATTTCAGATATAGTTGCCGATCGGCATTTTAAAAATAGGTGCCGATAGGCATTTCAGATATAGGTGCCGATAGGCATTTCAAATATAGGTGCCGATAGGCATTTCAGATTTGGTTGCCGATAGGCATTTCAAATATAGGTGCTGATAGGCATTTCAGATATAGGTGCCGATAGACAATTTAGAAATAGATGCCGATAGGCATTTCAGATATAGTAGCTGATAGGCATTTAAAATATAGGTGCCGTTAGGCACATCAAATATAGGTGCCGATAGGCATTTCAGATATAAATGCCGAAAGGCATTTCAGATATAGGTGCCGATAGGCATTTCTGATTTGGTTGCCGATAGGCATTTCAAATATAGGTGCTGATAGACATTTCAGATGTAGTTTCCGATAGGCATTTCAAAAATAGGTGCCGATAGGCTTTTTAGATATAGGTGCCGATAGGCATTTCAGATATAGTTGCCGATTGGCATTTTAAAAATAGGTGCCGATAGGCATTTTAGATATAGAAGCCGATAGGCATTTCAAATATAGGTGCCGATAAGCATTCCAGATATGGTTGCCGATAGGCATTTCAAATATAAGTGCTGATAGGCATTTCAGATGTAGTTTCCGATAGGCATTTCAAAAATAGGTGCCGATAGGCATTTCAGATATAGGTGACGATAGGCATTTCAGATATAGTTGCCGATTGGCATTTTAAAAATAGGTGCCGATAGGCATTTCAGATATAGAAGCAGATAGGTATTTCAAATATAGGTGTCGATAGGCATTTCAGATATGTTTGCCGATAGGCATTTCAAATATTTGTGATGATAGGCATTTCAGATATAGTTGCCGATTAGCATTTTAAAAATAGGTGCCGATAGGCATTTCAGAAGTATGTGCCGATAGGCATTTCAAATATAGGTGCCGATAGGCATTTCCGATTTGGTTGCCGATAGGCATTTCAAATATAGGTGCTGATAGGCATTTCAGATATAGGTGCCGATAGGCATTTCAGATTTGGTTGCCGATAGGCATTTCAAATATAGGTGCTGATAGGCATTTCAGATGTAGTTTCCGATAGGCATTTCAAAAATAGGTGCCGATAGGCTTTTCAGATATAGGCGCCGATAGGCATTTCAGATATAGGTGCCGATAGGCATTTCAGATATAGTTGCCGATTGGATTTTTAAAAATAGGTGCCGATAGGCATTTCAGATATAGAAGCAGATAGGCATTTCAAATATAGGTGCCGATAAGCATTCCAGATATGGTTGCCGATAGGCATTTCAAATATAGGTGCTGATAGGCATTTCAGATGTAGTTTCCGATAGGCATTTCAAAAATAGGTGCCGATAGGCATTTCAGATATAGGTGACGATAAGCATTTCAGCTATAGTTGCCGATTGGCATTTTAAAAATAGGTGCCGATAGGCATTTCAGATATAGGTGCCGATAGGCATTTCAAATATAGGTGCCGATAGGCATTTCAGATTTGGTTGCCGATAGGCATTTCAAATATAGGTGCTGATAGGCACTTCAGATATAGGTGCCGATAGGCATTTCAAATATAAGTGCCGATAGGCATTTCAGATATAGTTGCCGATAGGCATTTCAAATATAAGTGCCGATAGGCATTTCAGATATAGTTGCCGATTGGCATTTTAAAAATAGGTGCCGATAGGCATTTCAGATATAGGTGCCGATAGGCATATCAGATATACTTGCCGATAGGCATTTAAAATATAGGTGCCGATAGGCATTTCAAATATAGGTGCCGATAGGCATTTCTGATTTGGTTGCCGATAGGCATTTCAAATATAGGTGCTGATAGGCATTTCAGATATAGTTGCCGATTGGCATTTTAAAAATAGGTGCCGATAGGCATTTCAGATATAGGTGCCTATAGGCATTTCAAATATAGGTGCCGATAGGCATTCCAGTTATAGTTGCCGATAGGCATTTCAGAAATAGATGCCGATAGGCATTTTAGATATAGTTGCCGATAGGTATTTAAAATATAGGTGCCAAAAGGCATATCAAATATAAGTGCCGATAGGCATTTCAGATATAAATGCCGAAAGGCATTTTAAATATAGTTTCCGATAGGCATTTCAAATATAGGTGCTGATAGGCATTTCAGATATAGGTGCCGATAGGCATTCCAAATATAAGTGCCGATAGGCATTTCAGATACAGTTGCCGATAGGCATTTTAGAAATAGATGCCGATAGGCATATTAGATATAGTTGCCGATAGGCATTTTGGAAATAGATGCCGATAGGCATATTAGATATAGTTGCCGATAGGCATTTAAAATATAGGTGCCGATAGGCATTTCAAATATAGGTGCTGATAGGCATTTCAGACATAGGTGCCGATAGGCATTTCAAATATTAGTGCCGATAGGCATTTCAGATATAGTTGCCGATAGGCATTTCAAAAATAGATGCCGATAGGCATATCAGATATAGTTGCCGATAGGCATTTAAAATATAGGTGCCGATAGGCATTTCAAATATAGGTGCCGATAAGCATTTAAGATATAAATGCCGAAAGGCATATCAGATATAGGTGCCGATAGGCATTTCTGATTTGGTTGATGATAGGCAATTCAAATATAGGTGCTGATAGGCATTTCAGATGTAGTTTCCTATAGGCATTTTAAAAATAGGTGCCGATAGGAATTTCAGATATAGGTGCCGATAGGCATTTCAGATATAGTTGCCGATTGGCATTTCAAAAATAGGTGCCGATAGGCATTTCAGATATAGAAGCCGATAGGCATTTCAAATATAGGTGCCGATAGGCATTCCAGATATGGTTGCCGATAGGCATTTCAAATATAGGTGCTGATAGGCATTTCAGATGTAGTTTCCGATAGGCATTTTAAAAATCGGTGCCGATAGGCATTTCAGATATAGGTGTCGATAGGCATTTCAGATATAGTTGCCGATTGGCATTTTAAATATAGGTGCCGATAGGCATTTCAGATGTAGTTTCCGATAGGCATTTCAAAAAGAAGGTGCCGATAGGCATTTCAGATATAGGTGCCGATAGGCATATCAGATATAGTTGCCGATAGGCATTTAAAATATAGGTGCCGATAGGCATTTCAAATATAGGTGCCGATAGGCATTTCAGATATAAATGCCGAAAGGCATTTCAGATATAGCTGCCGATAGGCATTTCTGATTTGGTTGCCGATAGGCATTTCAATTATAGGTCCTGATAGGCATTTCAGATGTAGTTTCCGATAGGCATTTCAAAAACAGGTGCCGATAGGCATTTCAGATATAGGTGCCGATAGGAATTTCAGATATAGTTGCCGATTAGCATTTTAAAATTGGTGCCGATAGGCATTTCAGAAATAGAAGCCGATAGGCATTTCTAATATAGGTGCCGATAGGCATTCCAGATATGGTTGCCGATAGGCATTTCAAATATAGGTGCTAATAGGCATTTCAGATGTAGTTTCCGATAGGCATTTTAAAAATAGGTGCCGATAGGCATTTCAGATATAGGTGTCGATAGGCATTTCAGATATAGGTGCCAAAAGGCATTTCAGATATAGTTGCCGTTTTTCATTTTAAAAATAGGTGCCGATAGGCATTTCAGATATACAAGCCGATAGGTATTTCAAATATAGGTGTCGATAGGCATTTCAGATATGGTTGCCGATAAAAATTTCAAATATTAGGGCTGATAGGCATTTCAGATATAGTTGCCGATTGGCATTTTAAAAATAGGTGCCGATAGGCATTTCGGAAATAGAAGCCGATAGGCATTTCAAATATATGTGCCGATAGGCATTCCAGATATGTTTGCCGATAGGCATTTCAAATATAGGTGCTGATAGGCATTTCAGATGTAGTTTCCGATAGGCATTTCAAAAATAGGTGCCGATAGGCATTTCAGATAACGGTGCTGATAGGCATTTCAGATATAGTTGCCGATTGGCATTTTAAAAATAGGTGCCGATAGGCGTTTCAGATATAGAAGCTGTTAGGTATTTCAAATATAGGTGTCGATATGCATTTCAGATATGTTAGCCGATAGGCATTTCAAATATAGGTGCTGATAGGCATTTCAGATGTAGTTTCCGATAGGCATTTTAAAAATAGGTGCCGATAGGCATTTCAGATATAGTTGCCGATTGGCATTATTAAAATAGGTGCCGATAGGCATATCAGATATAGAAGCTGATAGGCATTTCAAATATAGGTGCCGATAGGCGTTCCAGATATGGTTGCCGATAGGCATTTCAAATATAGGTGCTGATAGGCATTTCAGACGTAGTTTCCGGTAGGCATCTCAAAAATAGGTGCCGATAGGCATTTCAGATATAGGTGCCGATAGGCAATTCAGATATAGTTGCCGATTGGCATTATAAGAATAGGTGCCGATAGGCATTTCGGAAATAGAAGCCGATAGGCATTTCAAATATATGTGCCGATAGGCATTCCAGATATGGTTGCCGATAGGCATTTCAAATATAGGTGCTGATAGGCATTTCAGATGTAGTTTCCGATAGGCATTTCAAAAATAGGTGCCGATAGGCATTTCAGATATAGGTGCTGATAGGCATTTCAGATATAGTTCCTGATTGGCATTTTAAAAATAGGTGCCGATAGGCGTTTCAGATATAGAAGCCGTTAGGTATTTCAAATATAGGTGTCGATATGCATTTCAGATATGTTAGCCTATAGGCATTTCAAATATAGGTGCTGATAGGCATTTCAGATGTAGTTTCCGATAGGCATTTTAAAAATAGGTGCCGATAGGCATTTCAGATATAAGTGCCGATAGGCATTTCAGATATAGTTGCCGATTGGCATTTTAAAAATAGGTGCCGATAGGCATTTCAGATGTAGTTTCCGATAGGCATTTCAAAAATAGGTGCCGATAGGCATTTCAGATATAGGTGCCGATAGGCATATTAGATATAGTTGCCGATAGGCATTTAAAATATAGGTGCCGTTAGGCATTTCAGATATAGGTGCCGATAGGCAATTCAGATATAAATGACGAAAGGCATTTCAGATATAGGTGCCGATAGGCAGTTCTGATTTGGTTGCCGATAGGCATTTCAAATATAGGTGCTGATAGGCATTTCAGATGTAGTTTCCGATAGGCATTTGAAAAATAGGTGCCGATTGGCATTTCAGATATAGGTGCCGATAGGCATTTCAGATATAGGTGCCGTTAGGCATTTCAGATATAGTTGCCGATTGGTATTTTAAAAATAGGTGTCGATAGGCATTTCAGATATAGAAGCCGATAGGCATTTCAGATATAGGTGCCGATAGGCATTTCAGATATATTTGCCGATTGGCATTTAAAAAATAGGTGCCGATAGGCATTTCAGATGTAGTTTCCGATAGGCATTTCAAAAATAGGTGCCGATAGGCATTTCAGATATAGGTGTCGATAGGCATATCAGATATAGTTGCCGATAGGCATTTAAAATACAGGTGCCGATAGGCATTTCAGATATAGGTGCCGATAGGCAATTCAGATATAAATGACGAAAGGCATTTCAGATATAGGTGCCGATAGGCATTTCTGATTTGGTATCCGATAGGCATTTCAAATATAGGTGCCGATAGGCATTTCAGATGTAGTTTCCGATAGGCATTTCAAAAATAGGTGCCGATTGGCATTTCAAATATAGGTGCCGATAGGCATTTCAGATATAGTTGCCGATTGGCATTTTATTAATAGGTGTCGATAGGCATTTCAGATATAGAAGCCGATAGGCATTTCAAATATAGGTGCCGATAGGCATTCCAGATATGGTTGCCGATAGGCATTTCAAATATAGGTGCCGATAGGCATTTCAGATGTAGTTTCCGATAGGTATTTCAAAAATAGGTGCCGATAGGCATTTCAGATATAGGTGCCGATAGGCATTTCAGATATAGTTGCCGATTGGCATTTTAAAAATAGGTGCCGGTAGGCATTTCAGATATAGAAGCAGATAGGTATTTCAAATATAGGTGTCGATAGGCATTTCAGATATGGTTGCCGATAATCATTTCAAATATGGGTGCTGATAGGCATTTCAGATATAGTTGCCGATTGGCATTTTAAAAATAGGTGCCGATAGGCATTTCAGATATAGGTGCCGATAGGCATTTCAAATATAGGTGCCGATAGGCATTTCTGATTTGGTAGCCGATAGGCATTTCAAATATAGGTGCTGATAGGCATTTCAGATATAGGTGCCTAAAGGCATTTCAAATATAGGTGCCGATGAGCATTTCTGATTTGGTTGCCGATAGGCATTTCAAATATAGGTGCTGATAGGCATTTCAGATATAGGTGCCGATAGGCATTTCAAATATAGGTGCCGATAGGCAATTCTGATTTGGTTGCCGATAGGCATTTCAAATATAGGTGCTGATAGGCATTTCAGATATAGTTGCCGATTGGCATTTTAAAAATAGGTGCCGATAGGCATTTCAGATATAGTTGCCGATTGGCATTTTAAAAATAGGTGCCGATAGGCATTTCAGATATAGAAGCCGATAGGCATTTCAAATATAGGTGTCGATAGGCATTCCAGATATGGTTGCCGATAGGCATTTCAAATATAGGTGCTGATAGGCATTTCAAAAATAGGTGCCGATAGGCATTTCAGATATAGGTGCCGATAGGCATTTGAGATATAGTTGGCGATTGGCATTTTAAAAATAGGTGCCGATAGGCGTTTCAGATATAGAAGCCGATACGTAATTCAAATATAGGTGTCGATAGCCTTTCCAGATATGGTAGCCGATAGGCATTTCAAATATAGGTGCTGATAGGCATTTCTGATTTTTTTGCCGATAGGCATTTCAAATATAGGTGCTGATAGGCATTTCAGATGTTGTTTCCGATGGGCATTTCAAAAAAAGGTGCCGATAGGCATTTCAGATATAGGTGCCGATAGGCATTTCAGATATAGTTGCCGATTGGCATTTTAAAAATAGGTGCCGATAGGCATTTAAGATATAGAAGCCGATAGGCATTTCAAATATAGGTGCCGATAGGCATTCCAGATATGTTTGCCGATAGGCATTTCAAATATAGGTGCTGATAGGCATTTCAGATGTAGTTTCCGATAGGCATTTCAAAAATAGGTGCTGATAGGCATTTCAGATATAGGTGCCGATAGGAATTTCAGATATAGTTGCTGATTGTCATTTTAAAAATAGGTGCCGATAGGCATTTCAGATATAGAAGCCGATAGGTATTTCAAATATAGGTGCTGATAGGCATTTCAGATGTAGTTTCCGACAGGCATTTCAAAAATAGGTGCCGATAGGCATTTCAGTTATAGGTGCCGATAGGCATTTCAGATATAGTTGCCGATTGGCATTATAAAAATAGGTGCCGATAGGCATTTCAGATATAGAAATCCATAGGCATTTTAAATATATGTGCCGATAGGCATTCCAGATATGGTTGCCGATAGGCATTTTAAATATAGGTGCTGATAGGCATTTCAGATGTAGTTTCCGATAGGCATTTCAAAAATAGGTGCCGATATGCATTTCAGATATGGTTGCCGATAGGCATTTCAAATATGGGTGCTGATAGGCATTTCAGATATAGTTGCCGATTGGCATTATGAAAATAGGTGCCGATAGGCATTTCAGATATAGAAGTCGATAGGCATTTCAAATATATGTGCCGATAGGCATTCCAGATATGGTTGCCGATAGGCATTTCAAATATAGGTGCTGATAGGCATTTCAGATGTAGTTTCCGATAGGCATTTCAAAAATAGGTGCCGATAGGCATTTCAGATATAGGTGCCGATAGGCATTTCAGATATAGTTGCCGATTGGCATTATAAAAATAGGTGCCGATAGGCATTTCAGATATAGAAGTCGATAGGCATTTCAAATATATGTGCCGATAGGCATTCCAGTAACGGTTGCAGATAGGCATTTCAAATATAGGTGCTGATAGGCATTTCAGATGTAGTTTCCGATAGGCATTTCAAAAATAGGTGCCGATAGGCATTTCAGATATAGGTGCCGATAGGCATTTCAGATATAGTTGCCGATTGGCATTTTAAAAATAGGTGTCGATAGGCATTTTAGATATGGTTGCCGATTGGCATTTTAAAAATAGGTGCCGATAGGCATTTCAGACGTAGTTTCCGATAGGCATTTCAAAAATAGGTGCCGATAGGCATTTCAGATATAGGTGCCGATAGGCATATCAGATATAGTTGTCATAGGTATTTAAAACATAGGTGCCGATAGGCAATTCAGATATAAATGACGAAAGGCATCTCAGATATAGGTGCCGATAGGCATTTCTGAATTGGTTGCCGATAGGCATTTCAAATATAGGTGCTGATAGGCATTTCAGATGTAGTTTTCGACAGGCATTTCAAAAATAGGCGCCGATTGGCTTTTCAGATATAGGAGCCGATAGGCATTTCAGATATAGTTGCCGATTGGCATTTTAAAAATAGGTGTCGATAGGCATTTCAGATATAGAAGCCGATAGGCATTTTAAATATAGGTGCCGATGGGCATTCCAGATATGGTTGCCGATAGGCATTTCAAAAATAGGTGCCGATAGGCATTTCAGATATAGGTGCTGATAGGCATTTCAGATATAGTTGCCGATTGGCATTTTAAAAATAGGTGCCGAAAGGCGTTTCAGATATAGAAGCAGATTGGTATTTCAAACATAGGTGTCGATAGGCATTTCAGATATGGTTGCCGATAGGCATTTCAAATATGGGTGCTGATAGGCATATCAGATATAGTTGCCGATTGGCAATTTAAAAATAGGTGCCGATAGGCATTTCAGATATAGGTGCCGATAGGCATTTCAAATATAGGTGCCGATAGGCATTTCTGATTTGGTTGCCGATAGGCATTTAAAAAATAGGTGCTGATAGGCATTTCAGATATAGTTGCCGATTGGCATTTTTAAAATAGGTGCCGATAGGTATTTCAGATATAGGTGCCGATAGGCATTTCAAATATAGGTGCCGATAGGCATTTCAGATATAGTTGCCGATAGGCATTCCAGAAATAGATGCCGATAGGCATTTCAGATATAGTTGCCGATTGGCATTTTAAAAATAGGTGCCGATAGGCATTATAGATATGGTTGCCGATAGGCATTTCAAATATAGGTGCTGATAGGCATTTTAGATATAGGTGCCGATAGGCATTTCAGAAATAGTTGCCGATTGGCATTTTAAAATTGGTGCCGATAGGCATTTCAGATATAGAAGCCGATAGGCATTTCTAATATAGGTGCCGATAGGCATACCAGATATGTTTGCCGATAGGCATTTCAAATATAGGTGCTGATAGGCATTTCAGATGTAGTTTCCGATAGGCATTTCAAAAAAAGGTGCCGATAGGCATTTCAGATATAGGTGCCGATAGGCATTTCAGATATAGTTGCCGTTTGGCATTTTAAAAATAGGTGCCGATAGGCATTTCAGATTTAGAAGCCGATAGGTATTTCAAATAAAGGTGTCGATAGGCATTTCAGATATGGTTGCCGATAGGTATTTCAAATATGGGTGCTGATAGGCATTTCAGATATAGTTGCCGATTGGCATTTTAAAAATAGGTGCCGATAAGCATTTCAGATATAGGTGCCGATAGGCATTTCAAAAATACGTGCCGATAGGCATTTCAGATATAGGTGCCGATAGGCATTTCAGATATAGTTGCCGATTGGCATTATAAAAATAGGTGCCGATATGCATTTCAGATATAGAAGTCGATAGGCATTTCAAATATATGTGCCGATAGGCATTCCAGATATGGTTGCCGATAGGCATTTCAAGTATAGGTGCTGATAGGCATTTCAGATGTAGTTTCCGATAGGCATTTCAAAAATAGGTGCCGATAGGCATTTCAGATATAGGTGCCGATAGGCATTTCAGATATAGTTGCTGATTGGCATTTTAAAAATAGGTGCCGATAGGCGTTTCAGATATAGAAGCCGATAGGTATTTCAAATATAGGTGTCGATAGGCATTTCAGATATGGTAGCCGATAGGCATTTCAAATATAGGTGCTGATAGGCATTTCAGATGTAGTTTCCGATAGGCATTTAAAAAATAGGTGCTGATAGGCATTTCAGATATAGGTGCCGATAGGCATTTCAGATATAGTTGTCGATTGGCATTTTAAAAATAGGTGCCGATAGGCATATCAGATATAGTTGTCAATAGGCATTTAAAACATAGGTGCCGATAGGCACTTCAAATATAGGTGCCGATAGGCAATTCAATTATAAATGACGAAAGGCATCTCAGATATAGGTGCCGATAGGCATTTCTGATTTGGTTGCCGATAGGCATTTCAAATATAGGTGCTGATAGGCATTTCAGATGTAGTTTCCGGTAGGCATTTCAAAAATAGGCGCCGATTGACATTTCAGATATAGGTGCCGATAGGCATTTCAGATATAGTTGCCGATTGGCATTTTAAAGATAGGTGTCGATAGGCATTTCAGATATTGAAGCCGATAGGCATTTCAAATATAGGTGCCGATAGGCATTTCAGATATGGTTGCCGATAGGCATTTCAAAAATAAATGCCGATAGGCATTTCAGATATAGGTGCCGATAGGCATTTCAGATATAGTTGCCGATTGGCATTTTAAAAATAGGTGCCGATAGGCATTTCAGATATAGAAGCAGATAGGTATTTCAAATATAGGTGTCAATAGGCATTTCAGATATGGTTGCCGATAGGCATTTCAAATATGGGTGCTGATTGGCATTTCAGATATAGTTGCCGATTGGCATTTTAAAAATAGGTGCCGATAGGCATTTCAGATATAGGTGCCGATAGGCATTTCAGATATAGGTGCCGATAGGCATTTCAGATATAGTTGCCGTTTGGCATTTTAAAAATAGGTGCCGATAGGCATTTCAGATGTAGTTTCCGATAGGCATTTCAAAAATAGGTGCCGATAGGCATTTCAAATATAGCTGCCGATAGGCATATCAGATATAGTTGCCGATAGGCATTTAAAATATAGGTGCCGATAAGCATTTCAAATATAGGTGCCGATAGGCATTTCAGATATAAATGCCGAAAGGCATTTCAGATATAGCTGCCGATAGGCATTTCTGATTTGGTTGCCGATAGGCATTTCAATTATAGGTGCTGATAGGCATTTCAGATGTAGTTTCCGATAGGCATTTCAAAAATAGGTGCCGATAGGCATTTCAGATATAGGTGCCGATAGGCATTTCAGATAGAGTTGCCGATTGGCATTTTAAAAATAGGTGCCGATAAGCATTTCAGATATAGGTGCCGATAGGCATTTCAAAAATAGGTGCCGATAGGCATTTCAGATATAGGTGCCGATAGGCATTTCAGATATAGTTGCCGATTGGCATTATAAAAATAGGTGCCGATAGGCATTTCAGATATAGAAGTCGATAGGCATTTAAAACATAGGTGCCGATAGGCACTTCAAATATATGTGCCGATAGGCAATTCAATTATAAATGACGAAAGGCATCTCAGATATATGTGCCGATAGGCATTTCTGATTTTGTTGCCGATAGGCATTTCAATTATAGGTGCTGATAGGCATTTCAGATGTAGTTTCCGATAGGCATTTCAAAAATAGGTGCCGATAGGCATTTCAGATATAGGTGCCGATAGGCATTTCAGATATAGTTGCCGATTGGCATTTTCAAATTGGTGCCGATAGGCATTTCAGACATAAAAGCCGATAGGCATTTTTAATATAGGTGCCGATAGGCATTCCAGATATGGTTGCCGATAGGCATTTCAAATATAGGTGCTGATAGGCATTTCAGATGTAGTTTCCGATAAGCATTTCAAAAATAGGTGCCGATAGGCATTTCAGATATAGGTGCCGATAGGCATTTCAGATATAGTTGCCGTTTTTCATTTTAAAAATAGGTGCCGATAGGCATTTCAGATAAACAAGCCGATAGGTATTTCAAATATAGGTATCGATAGGCATTTCAGATACGGTTGCCGATAAAAATTTCAAATATGTGTGCTGATAGGCATTTCAGATATAGTTGCCGATTGGCATTTCAGAAATAGATGCCGATAGGCATATCAGATATAGTTACCGATAGGCATTTAAAATATAAGTGCCGATAGGCATTTCAAATATAAGTGCCGATAGGCATTTCAGATATAGTTGCCGATAGGCACTTCAGAAATAGATGCCGATAGGCATATCAGATATAGTTGCCGATAGGCATTTAAAATATAAGTGCCGATAGCCATTTCAAATATAGGTGCCGATAAGCATTTCAGATATAAATGCCGAAAAGCATATCAGATATAGGTGCCGATAGGCATTTCTGATTTGGTTGATGATAGGCATTTCAAATATAGGTGCTGTTAGGCATTTCAGATGTAGTTTCCGATAGGCATTTTAAAAATAGGTGCCGTTAGGTATTTCAGATATAGGTGCCGATAGGCATTTTATTTATAGTTGCTGATTGGCATTTTAAAAATAGGTGCCGATAGGCATTTCAGATATAGAATCCGATAGACATTTCAAATATAGGTGCCGATAGGCATTCCAGACATGGTTGCCGATAGGCATTTCAAATATAGGTGCTGATGGGAATTTTAGATGTAGTTTCCGATAGGCATTTCAAAAATAGATGCCGATAGGCATTTCTTTATATAGATGCCGATAGGCATTTCAGATATAGTTGCCGATTAGCATTTTAAAATAAGTGCCGATAGGCATTTCAGATATAGAAGCCGATAGGTATTTTAAATATAGGTGTCGATAGGCATTTCAAATATGGTTGCCGATAGGCATTTCAAATATAGGTGCTGATAGGCATTTCAGATGTAGTTTCCGATAGGCATTTCAAAAATAGGTGCCGATAGGCATTTCAGATATAGGTGCCGATAGGCATTTCAGATATAGTTGCCGTTTGGCATTTTAAAAATAGGTGCCGATAGGCATTTCAGACGTAGTTTCCGATAGGCATTTCAAAAATAGGTGCCGATAGGCATTTCAGATAAAGGTGCCGATAGGCATTTCAGATATAGTTGCCGATTGGCATTTTAAAATTGGTGCCGATAGGCATTTCAGATATAGAAGCCGATAGGCATTCCAGATATGGTTGCCGATAGGCATTTCAAATATAGGTGCTGATAGGCATTTCAGATGTAGTTTCCGATAGGCATTTCAAAAATAGGTGCCGATAGGCATTTCAGATATAGGTGCCGATAGGCTTTTCAGATATATTTGCCGTTTTTCATTTTAAAAATAGGTGCCGATAGGCATTTCTAATATATACAAGCCGATAGGCATTTCAAATATAGGTGTCGATAGGCATTTCAGATATGGTTGCCGATAGGCATTTCAGATATAGTTGCCGATTGGCATTTTAAAAATAGGTGCCGATAGGCGTTTCAGATATAGAAGCCGATAGGTATTTCAAATATAGGTGTCGATAGGCATTTCAGATATGGTTGCCGATAGGCATTTCAGATATAGGTGCTGATAGGCATTTCAGATGTTGTTTCCGATAGGCATTTAAAAAATAGGTGCCGATAGGCATTTCAGATATAGGTAACGATAGGCATTTCAGATATAGTTGCCGATTGGCATTTTAAAAATAGGTGCCGATAGGCATTTCAGATTTAGTTGCCGATTGGCATTATTAAAATAGGTGCCGATAGGCATTTCAGATATAGAAGCTGATAGGCATTTCAAATATAGGTGCCGATGGCATTCCAGATATGGTTGCCGATAGGCATTTCAAATATAGGTGCTGATAGGCATTTCAGATGTAGTTTCCGATAGGCATTTCAAAAATAGGAGCCGATAGGCATTTCAGATTTAGGTGCCGATAGGCATTCCAGATATGGTTGCCGATAGGCATTTCAAAAATAGGTGCCGATAGGCATTTTAGATATAGTTGCCGATTGGCATTTTAAAAATAGGTACCGATAGGCATTTCAGATATAGAAGCAGATAGGTATTTGAAACATATGTGTCGATAGGCATTTCAGATATGGTTGCCGATAGGCATTTCAAATATGGGTGCTGATAGGCATTTCAGATATAGTTGCCGATTGGCATTTTAAAAATAGGTGCCGATAGGCATTTCAGATATAGGTGCCGATAGGCATTTTAAATATAGGTGCCGATAGGCATTTCTGATTTGGTTGCCGATAGGCATTTCAAATATAGGTGCTGATAGGCATTTCAGATATAGTTGTCGATTGGCATTTTAAAAATAGGTGCCGATAGGCATTTCAGATGTAGTTGCCGATAGGCATTTCAAATATAGGTGCCGATAGGCATTTCAGATATAGTTGCCGATAGGCATTTTAGAAATAGATGCCGATAGGCATTTCAGATATAGTTGCCGATAGGCATTTAAAATATAGGTGCCGGTAGGCATATCAAATATAAGTGCCGATAGGCATTTCAGATATAAATGCCGAAAGGCATTTCAAATATATTTGCCGATAGGCATTTCAAATATAGGTACTGATAGGCATTTCAGATATACGTGCCGATAGGCATTCCAAATATAAGTGCCGATAGGCATTTCAGATATAGTTGCCGATAGGCATTTCAGAAATAGATGCCGATAGGTATATCAGATACAGTTGCCGATAGGCATTTAAAATATAGGTGCCGATAGGCATTTCAAATATAGGTGCTGATAGGCATTTCAGATATAGGTGCCGATAGGCATTTCAAATATAAGTGCCGATAGGCATTTCAGATATAGTTGCCGATAGGCATTTCAGAAATAGATGCCGATAGGCATATCAGATATAGTTGCCGATAGGCATTTAAAATATAGGTACTGATAGGCATTTCAGATATAGGTGCCGATAGGCATTTCAGATATAGTTGCCGATTCGCATTTTAAAATTGGTGCCGATAGGCATTTCAGATATAGAAGCCGATAGGCATTTCTAATATAGGTGCCGATAGGCTTACCAGATATGTTTGCCGATAGGCTTTTCAAATATAGGTCCTGATAGGCATTTCAGATGTAGTTTCCGATAGGCATTTCAAAAATAGGTGCCGATAGGTATTTCAGATATAGGTGCCGATAGGCATTTCAGTTATAGTTGCCGATTGGGATTTTAAAAATAGGTGCCGATAGGCATTTCAGATATAGAAGCCGATAGGTATTTCAAATATAGGTGTCGATAGGCATTTCAGATATGGTTGCCGATAGGCATTTCAAATATAGGTACTGATAGGCATTTCAGATATAGGTGCCGATAGGCATTTCAGATATAGTTGCCGATTGGCATTTTAAAATTGGTGCCGATAGGCATTTCAGATATAGAAGCCGATAGGCATTTCTAATATAGGTGCCGATAGGCATACCAGATATGTTTGCCGATAGGCATTTCAAATATAGGTCCTGATAGGCATTTCAGATGTAGTTTCCGATAGGCATTTCAAAAATAGGTGCCGATAGGCATTTCAGATATAGGTGCCGATAGGCATTTCAGATATAGTTGCCGTTTGGCATTTTAAAAATAGGTGCCGATAGGCATTTCAGATTTAGAAGCCGATAGGTATTTCAAATAAAGGTGTCGATAGGCATTTCAGATATGGTTGCCGATAGGTATTTCAAATATGGGTGCTGATAGGCATTTCAGATATAGTTGCCGATTGGCATTTTAAAAATAGGTGCCGATAAGCATTTCAGATATAGGTGCCGATAGGCATTTCAAAAATAGGTGCCGATAGGCATTTCAGATATAGGTGCCGATAGGCATATCAGATACAGTTGCCGATAGGCATTTAAAATATAGGTGCCGATAGGCATTTCAAATATAGGTGCTGATAGGCATTTCAGAAATAGTTTCCGATAGGCATTTCAAAAATAGGTGCCGATAGGCATTCCAGATATAGGTGCCTAGAGGCATTTCAGATATAGTTGCCGATTGGCATTTTAAAAATAGGTGCCGATAGGCATTTCAGATGTAGTTTCCGATAGGCATATCAAAAATAGGTGCCGATAGGCATTTTAGATATAGGTGCCGATAGGCATATCAGATATAGTTGCCGATAGGCATTTAAAATATAGGTGCTGATAGGCATTTTAAATATAGGTGCCGATAGGCATTTCAGATATAGGTGCCGATAGGCATTTCAGATATAGTTGCCGATTGGCATTTTAAAAATAGGTGCCGATAGGCATTTTAGATATAGAAGCCGATAGGCATTTCAAATATAGGTGCCGATAGGCATTCCAGATATGGTTGCCGATAGGCATTTTAATTATAGGTGCTGATAGGCATTTCAGATGTAGTTTCCGATAGGCATTTCAAAAATAGGTGCCGATAGGCATTTCAGATATAGGTGCCGATAGGCATTTCAGATATAGTTGCCGATTGGCATTTTAAAAATATGTGCCGATGTGCATTTCAGATGTAGTTTCCGATAGGCATTTCAAAAATAGGTGCCGATAGGCATTTCAGATATAGGTGCCGATAGGCATATCAGATATAGTCCGATAGGCATTTAAAATATAGGTGCCGATAGGCATTTCAAATATAGGTGCCGATAGGCATTTTAGATATAAATGCCGAAAGGCATTTCAGATATAGGTGCCGTTAGGCATTTCTGATTTGGTTGCCGATAGGCATTTCAAATATTGGTGCTGATAGGCATTTCAGATGTAGTTCCCGATAGGCATTGCAAAAATAGCTGCCGATAGGCATTTTAGATATAAGTGCCGATAGGCATTTCAGATATAGTTGCCGATTGGCATTTTAAAAATAGGTGCCGATAGGCATTTCAGATGTAGTTTCCGATAGGCATTTCAAAAGTAGGTGCCGATAGGCATTTCAGATATAGGTGCCGATAGGCATATCAGATATAGTTGCCGATAGGCATTTAAAATATAGGTGCCGATAGGCATATCAAATATAGGTGCTGATAGGCATTTCTGATTTGGTTGCCGACAGGCATTTCAAATATAGGTGCTGGTAGGCATTTCAGATGTAGTTTCCGATAGGCATTTCAAAAATAGGTGCCGATAGGCATTTCAGATATAGGTGCCGATAGGCATTTCAGATATAGTTGCCGATTGGCATTTTAAAAATAGGTGCCGATAGGCATTTCAGATATAGAAGCCGATATGCATTTCAAATATAGGTGCCGATAGGCACTCCAGATATGGTTGATGACAGGCATTTCAAATATAGGTGCTGATAGTCATTTCAGATGTAGTTTCCGATAGGCATTTCAAAAATGAGTGCCGATAGGCATTTCAGATATAGGTGCCGATAGGTATTTCAAATATAGGTGCTGATAGGCATTTTAGATGTAGTTTCCGATTGGCATTTTAAAAATAGGTGCCGATAGGCGTTTCAAATATAAAAGCCGATAGGTATATCAAATCTAGGTGTCGATAGGCATTTTAGATATGGTTGCCGATAGGCATTTCAAATATAGGTGCCGATAGGCATTTCTGATTTGGTTGCCGATAGGCATTTCAAAAATAGGTGCCGATAGGCATTTCAGATATAGGTGCCGATAGGCATATCAGATACAGTTGCCGATAGGCATTTAAAATATAGGTGCCGATAGGCATTTCAAATATAGGTGCTGATAGGCATTTCAGAAATAGTTTCCGATAGGCATTTCAAAAATAGGTGCCGTTAGGCATTCCAGATATAGGTGCCGAAAGGCATTTCAGATATAGTTGCCGATTGGCATTTTAAAAAAAGGTGCCGATAGGCATTTCAGATATAGAAGCCGATAGGTATTTCAAATATAGGTGTCGATAGGCATTTCAAATATGGTTGCCGATAGGCATTTCAAATATAGGTGCTGAAAGGAATTTCAGATGTAGTTTCCGATAGGCATTTCAAAAATAGGTGCCGACAGGCATTTCAGATATAGCTGCCGATAGGCATTTCAGATATAGTTGCCGATTGGCATTTTAAAAATAGGTGCCGATAGGCATTTTTGATTTGGTTGCCGATAGGCATTTTAAATATAGGTGCTGATAGGCATTTCAGACGTAGTTTTCGATATGCATTTCAAAAATAGGTGCCAATAAGCATTTGAGATATAAATGCTGAAAGGCATTTCAGATATAGGTGCCGATAGGCATTTCTGATATGGTTGCCGATAGGCATTTCAAATACAGGTGCTGATAGGCATTTCAGATGTAGTTTCCGATAAGCATTTCAAAAATAGGTGCCGATAGTCATTTCAGATATAGGTGCCGATAGGCATTTCAGATATAGTTGCCGATTGGCATTTTAAAAATAGGTGCCGATAGGCATTTCAGATATAGAAGCAGTTAGACATTTCAAATATAGGTGCCGATAAGCATTCCAGATATGGTAGCCGATAGGCATTTTAAATATGGGTGCTGATAGGCATTTCAGATGTAGATTTCCGATAGGCATTTCAAAAATAGGTGCCGAAAGGCATTTCAGATATAGGTGCCGAAAGGCATTTCAGATATAGTTGCCGATTAGCATTTTAAAAATAGGTGCCTATAGGCATTTATAATATAAGTGCTGATAGGCATTTCAGATATAGTTGCCGATTGGCATTTTAAAAATAGGTGCCGATAGGCATTTCAGATATAGAAGCCGATAGGCATTTCAAATATAGGTGCCGATAGGCATTCCAGATATGGTTGCCGATAGGCATTTCAAATACAGGTGCTGATAGGCATTTCAGATGTAGTTTCCGATAAGCATTTCAAAAATAGGTGCCGATAGTCATTTCAGATATAGGTGCCGATAGGCATTTCAGATATAGTTGCCGATTGGCATTTTAAAAATAGGTGCCGATAGGCATTTCAGATATAGAAGCAGTTAGGCATTTCAAATATAGGTGCCGATAAGCATTCCAGATATGGTAGCCGATAGGCATTTTAAATATGGGTGCTGATAGGCATTTCAGATGTAGATTTCCGATAGGCATTTCAAAAATAGGTGCCGAAAGGCATTTCAGATATAGGTGCCGAACGGCATTTCAGATATAGTTGCCGATTAGCATTTTAAAAATAGGTGCCTATAGGCATTTCAAATATAAGTGCTGATAGGCATTTCAGATATAGTTGCCGATTGGCATTTTAAAAATAGGTGCCGATAGGCATTTCAGATATAGAAGCCGATAGGCATTTCAAATATAGGTGCCGATAGGCATTCCAGATATGGTTGCCGATAGGCATTTCAAATATAAGTGCTGATAGGCATTTCAGATGTAGTTTCCGATAGGCATTTCAAAAATAGGTGCCGATAGGCATTTCAGATATAGGTGCCGATAGGCATATCAGATATAGTTGCCGATAGGCATTTAAAATATAGGTGCCAATAGGCATTTCAAATATAGGTGCCGATAGGCATTTCAGATATAAATTCCGAAAGGCATTTCAGATATAGGTGCCGATAGGCATTTCTGATTTGGTTGCCGATAGGCATTTTAAATATAGGTGCTGATAGGCATTTCAGATGTAGTTTCCGATAGGCATTTCAAAAATAGGTGCCGATAGGCATTTCAGATATAGGTGCCGATAGGCATATCAGATATAGTTGCCGATAGGCATTTAAAATATAGGTGCCGATAGGCATTTCAAATATAGGTGCTGATAGGCATTTTAGATATAAATGCCGAAAGGAATTTAAGTATAGGTGCCGATAGGCATTTCTGATTTGGTTGCCGATAGGCATTTAAAATATAGGTGCTGATAGGCATTTCAGATGTAGTTTCCGATAGGCATTTAAAAAATATGGTCCGATAGTCATTTCAGATATAGGTGCCGATAGGCATTTCAGATAGAGTACCGATTAGCATTTTCATAATAGGTGCCGATAGGCTTTTCAGATATAGAAGCCGATAGGCATTTCAAATATAGGTGCCGATAAGCATTCCAGATATGGTAGCCGATAGGCATTTTAAATATGGGTGCTGATAGGCATTTCAGATGTAGTGTCCGATAGGCATTTCAAAAGTAGGTGCCGATAAGCATTTCAGATATAAATGCCGAAAGGCATTTCAGATATAGGTGCCGATAGGCATTTCTGATTTGGTTGCCGACAGGCATTTCAAATATAGGTGCTGATAGGCATTTCAGATGTAGTTTCCGATAGGCATTTCAAAAATAGGTGCCGATAGGCATTTCAGATATAGAAGCTGATAGGCATTTCAAATATAGGTGCCGATAGGCATTTCTGATTTGGTTGCCGATAGGCATTTCAAATATAGGTGCTGATAGGCATTTCAGATGTAGTTACCGATAGGCATTGCAAAAATAGGAGCCGATATGCATTTCATATATAAGTGCCAATAGGCATTTCAGATATAGTTGCCGATTGGCATTTTAAAAATAGGTGCCGATAGGCATTTCAGATGTAGTTTCCGATAGGCATTTCAAAAGTAGGTGCCGATAGGCATTTCTGATATAGGTGCCGATAGGCATATCAGATATATTTGCCGATTGGCATTTTAAAAATAGGTGCCGATAGGCATTTCAGATATAGAAGCCGATATGCATTTCAAATATAGGTGCCGATAGGCACTCCAGATATGGTTGCCGACAGGCATTTCAAATATAGGTGCTGATAGTCATTTCAGATGTAGTTTCCGATAGGCATTTCAAAAATGAGTGCCGATAGGCATTTTAGAAATAGGTGCCGATAGGCATTTCAAATATAGGTGCTGATAGGCATTTTAGATGTAGTTTCCGATAGGAATTTCAAAAATAGGTGCCGATAGGCATTTCAGATATAGGTGCCGATAGGCATTTCAGATATGGTTGCCGATTGGCATTTTAAAAATAGGTGCCGATAGGCGTTTCAAATATAAAAGCCGATAGGTATATCAAATCTAGGTGCCGATAGGCATTTCAGATATAGTTGCCGATTGGCATTTTAATAATATGTGCCGATGTGTATTTCAGATGTAGTTTCCGATAGGCATTTCAAAAATAGGTGCCGATAGGCATTTCAGATATAGGTGCCGATAGGCATATCAGATATAGTCCGATAGGCATTAAAAATATAGGTGCCGATAGGCATTTCAAATATAGGTGCCGATAGGCATTTTAGATATAAATGCCGAAAGGCATTTCAGATATAGGTGCCGATAGGCATTTCTGATTTGGTTGCCGATAGGCATTTCAAATATAGGTGCTGATAGGCATTTCAGATGTAGTTTCCGATAGGCATTGCAAAAATAGGTGCCGATAGGCATTTCAGATATAAGTGCCGATAGGCATTTCAGATATAGTAGCCGATTGGCATTTTAAAAATAGGTGCCGATAGGCATTTCAGATGTAGTATCCGATAGGCATTTCAAAAGTAGGTGCCGATAAACATTTCAGATATAGGTGCCGATAGGCATATCAGATATAGTTGCCGATAGGCATTTAAAATATAGGTGCCGATAGGCATTTCAAATATATGTGCTGATAGGCATTTCTGATTTGGTTGCCGACAGGCATTTCAAATATAGGTGCTGGTAGGCATTTCAGATGTAGTTTCCGATAGGCATTTCAAAAATAGGTGCCGATAGGCATTTCAGATATAGGTGCCGATAGGCATTTCAGATATAGTTGCCGATTGGCATTTTAAAAATAGGTGCCGATAGGCATTTCAGATATAGAAGCCGATATGCATTTCAAATATAGGTGCCGTTAGGCACTCCAGATATGGTTGATGACAGGCATTTCAAATATAGGTGCTGATAGTCATTTCAGATGTAGTTTCCGATAGGCATTTCAAAAATGAGTGCCGATAGGCATTTCAGATATAGGTGCCGATAGGTATTTCAAATATAGGTGCTGATAGGCATTTTAGATGTAGTTTCCGATTGGCATTTTAAAAATAGGTGCCGATAGGCGTTTCAAATATAAAAGCCGATAGGTATATCAAATCTAGGTGTCGATAGGCATTTTAGATATGGTTGCCGATAGGCATTTCAAATATAGGTGCCGATAGGCATTTCTGATTTGGTTGCCGATAGGCATTTCAAAAATAGGTGCCGATAGGCATTTCAGATATAGGTGCCGATAGGCATATCAGATACAGTTGCCGATAGGCATTTAAAATATAGGTGCCGATAGGCATTTCAAATATAGGTGCTGATAGGCATTTCAGAAATAGTTTCCGATAGGCATTTCAAAAATAGGTGCCGATAGGCATTCCAGATATAGGTGCCGAAAGGCATTTCAGATATAGTTGCCGATTGGCATTTTAAAAAAAGGTGCCGATAGGCATTTCAGATATAGAAGCCGATAGGTATTTCAAATATAGGTGTCGATAGGCATTTCAAATATGGTTGCCGATAGGCATTTCAAATATAGGTGCTGAAAGGAATTTCAGATGTATTTTCCGATAGGCATTTCAAAAATAGGTGCCGACAGGCATTTCAGATATAGCTGCCGATAGGCATTTCAGATATAGTTGCCGACTGGCATTTTAAAAATAGGTGCCGATAGGCATTTTTGATTTGGTTGCCGATAGGCATTTTAAATATAGGTGCTGATAGGCATTTCAGACGTAGTTTTCGATATGCATTTCAAAAATAGGTGCCAATAAGCATTTGAGATATAAATGCTGAAAGGCATTTCAGATATAGGTGCCGATAGGCATTTCTGATATGGTTGCCGATAGGCATTTCAAATACAGGTGCTGATAGGCATTTCAGATGTAGTTTCCGATAAGCATTTCAAAAATAGGTGCCGATAGTCATTTCAGATATAGGTGCCGATAGGCATTTCAGATATAGTTGCCGATTGGCATTTTAAAAATAGGTGCCGATAGGCATTTCAGATATAGAAGCAGTTAGACATTTCAAATATAGGTGCCGATAAGCATTCCAGATATGGTAGCCGATAGGCATTTTAAATATGGGTGCTGATAGGCATTTCAGATGTAGATTTCCGATAGGCATTTCAAAAATAGGTGCCGAAAGGCATTTCAGATATAGGTGCCGAAAGGCATTTCAGATATAGTTGCCGATTAGCATTTTAAAAATAGGTGCCTATAGGCATTTCAAATATAAGTGCTGATAGGCATTTCAGATATAGTTGCCGATTGGCATTTTAAAAATAGGTGCCGATAGGCATTTCAGATATAGAAGCCGATAGGCATTTCAAATATAGGTGCCGATAGGCATTCCAGATATGGTTGCCGATAGGCATTTCAAATACAGGTGCTGATAGGCATTTCAGATGTAGTTTCCGATAAGCATTTCAAAAATAGGTGCCGATAGTCATTTCAGATATAGGTGCCGATAGGCATTTCAGATATAGTTGCCGATTGGCATTTTAAAAATAGGTGCCGATAGGCATTTCAGATATAGAAGCAGTTAGGCATTTCAAATATAGGTGCCGATAAGCATTCCAGATATGGTAGCCGATAGGCATTTTAAATATGGGTGCTGATAGGCATTTCAGATGTAGTTTTCCGATAGGCATTTCAAAAATAGGTGCCGAAAGGCATTTCAGATATAGGTGCCGAAAGGCATTTCAGATATAGTTGTAGATTAGCATTTTAAAAATAGGTGCCTATAGGCATTTCAAATATAAGTGCTGATAGGCATTTCAGATATAGTTGCCGATTGGCATTTTAAAAATAGGTGCCGATAGGCATTTCAGATATAGAAGCCGATAGGCATTTCAAATATAGGTGCCGATAGGCATTCCAGATATGGTTGCCGATAGGCATTTCAAATATAAGTGCTGATAGGCATTTCAGATGTAGTTTCCGATAGGCATTTCAAAAATAGGTGCCGATAGGCATTTCAGATATAGGTGCCGATAGGCATATCAGATATAGTTGCCGATAGGCATTTAAAATATAGGTGCCAATAGGCATTTCAAATATAGGTGCCGATAGGCATTTCAGATATCAATTCCGAAAGGCATTTCAGATATAGGTGCCGATAGGCATTTCTGATTTGGTTGCCGATAGGCATTTTAAATATAGGTGCTGATAGGCATTTCAGATGTAGTTTCCGATAGGCATTTCAAAAATAGGTGCCGATAGGCATTTCAGATATAGGTGCCGATAGGCATATCAGATATAGTTGCCGATAGGCATTTAAAATATAGGTGCCGATAGGCATTTCAAATATAGGTGCTGATAGGCATTTTAGATATAAATGCCGAAAGGAATTTAAGTATAGGTGCCGATAGGCATTTCTGATTTGGTTGCCGATAGGCATTTAAAATATAGGTGCTGATAGGCATTTCAGATGTAGTTTCCGATAGGCATTTAAAAAATATGGTCCGATAGTCATTTCAGATATAGGTGCCGATAGGCATTTCAGATATAGTACCGATTAGCATTTTCATAATAGGTGCCGATAGGCTTTTCAGATATAGAAGCCGATAGGCATTTCAAATATAGGTGCCGATAAGCATTCCAGATATGGTAGCCGATAGGCATTTTAAATATGGGTGCTGATAGGCATTTCAGATGTAGTGTCCGATAGGCATTTCAAAAGTAGGTGCCGATAAGCATTTCAGATATAAATGCCGAAAGGCATTTCAGATATAGGTGCCGATAGGCATTTCTGATTTGGTTGCCGACAGGCATTTCAAATATAGGTGCTGATAGGCATTTCAGATGTAGTTTCCGATAGGCATTTCAAAAATAGGTGCCGATAGGCATTTCAGATATAGAAGCTGATAGGCATTTCAAATATAGGTGCCGATAGGCATTTCTGATTTGGTTGCCGATAGGCATTTCAAATATAGGTGCTGATAGGCATTTCAGATGTAGTTACCGATAGGCATTGCAAAAATAGGTGCCGATATGCATTTCATATATAAGTGCCAATAGGCATTTCAGATATAGTTGCCGATTGGCATTTTAAAAATAGGTGCCGATAGGCATTTCAGATGTAGTTTCCGATAGGCATTTCAAAAGTAGGTGCCGATAGGCATTTCTGATATAGGTGCCGATAGGCATATCAGATATATTTGCCGATTGGCATTTTAAAAATAGGTGCCGATAGGCATTTCAGATATAGAAGCCGATATGCATTTCAAATATAGGTGCCGATAGGCACTCCAGATATGGTTGCCGACAGGCATTTCAAATATAGGTGCTGATAGTCATTTCAGATGTAGTTTCCGATAGGCATTTCAAAAATGAGTGCCGATAGGCATTTTAGAAATAGGTGCCGATAGGCATTTCAAATATAGGTGCTGATAGGCATTTTAGATGTAGTTTCCGATAGGAATTTCAAAAATAGGTGCCGATAGGCATTTCAGATATAGGTGCCGATAGGCATTTCAGATATGGTTGCCGATTGGCATTTTAAAAATAGGTGCCGATAGGCATTTCAGATATAGAAGCCGATATGCATTTCAAATATAGGTGCTGATAGTCATTTCAGATGTAGTTTCCGATAGGCATTTCAAAAATGAGTGCCGATAGGCATGTCAGATATAGGTGCCGATAGGCAATTAAAATATAGGTGCTGATAGGCATTTTAGATGTAGTTTCCGATAGGAATTTCAAAAATAAGTGCCGATAGGCATTTCAGATATAGGTGCCGATAGGCATTTCAGATATGGTTGCCAATTGGCATTTTAAAAATAGGTGCCGATAGGCGTTTCAAATATAAAAGCCGATAGGTATATCAAATCTAGGTGTCGATAGGCATTTTAGATATGGTTGCCGATAGGCATTTCAAATATAGGTGCTGATAGGCATTTCAGATGTAGTTTCCGATAGGCATTTCAAAAATAGGTGCCGATAGGCATTTCAGATATAGGTGCCGATAGGCATTTCAGATATAGTTGCCGATTGGCATTTTAAAAATAGGTGCCGATAGGCATTTCAGATATAGAAGCCGATATGCATTTCAAATATAGGTGCTGATAGTCATTTCAGATGTAGTTTCCGATAGGCATTTCAAAAATGAGTGCCGATAGGCATGTCAGATATAGGTGCCGATAGGCAATTAAAATATAGGTGCTGATAGGCATTTTAGATGTAGTTTCCGATAGGAATTTCAAAAATAAGTGCCGATAGGCATTTCAGATATAGGTGCCGATAGGCATTTCAGATATGGTTGCCAATTGGCATTTTAAAAATAGGTGCCGATAGGCGTTTCAAATATAAAAGCCGATAGGTATATCAAATCTAGGTGTCGATAGGCATTTTAGATATGGTTGCCGATAGGCATTTCAAATATAGGTGCCGATAGGCATTTCTGATTTGGTTGCCGATAGGCATTTCAAAAATAGGTTCCGATAGGCATTTCAGATATAGGTGCCAATAGGCTTTTCAGATATAGTTGCCGATTGGCATTTTCAAAAAAGGTGCCGATAGGCATTTCAGATATAGAAGCCGATAGGTATTTCAAATATAGGTGTCGATAGGCATTTCAAATATGGTTGCCGATAGGCATTTCAGATATAGTTGCCGATTGGCATTTTAAAAATAGGTGCCGATAGGCATTTCAGATGTAGTTTCCGATAGGCATTTCAAAAATAGGTGCCGATAAGCATTTCAGATATAAATGCTGAAAGGCATTTCAGATATAGGTGCCGATTGGCATTTCTGATTTGTTTGCCGATAGGCATTTCAAATACAGGTGCTGATAGGCATTTCAGATGTAGTTTCCGATAAGCATTTCAAAAATTGGTGCCGATAGTCATTTCAGATATAGGTGCCGATAGGCATTTCAGATATAGTTGCCGATTGGCATTTTAAAAATAGGTGCCGATAGGCATTTCAGATATAGAAGCCGATAGGCATTTCAAATATAGGTGCCGATAAGCATTCCAGATATGGTAGCCGATAGGCATTTTAAATATGGGTGCTGATAGGCATTTTAGATGTAGTTTTCCGATAGGCATTTCAAAAATAGGTGCCGAAAGGCATTTCAGATATAGGTGCCGAAAGGCATTTCAGATATAGTAGCCGATTAGCATTTTAAAAATAGGTGCCGATAGGCATTTCAAATATAAGTGCTAATAGGCATTTCAGATATAGTTGCCGATTGGCATTTTAAAAATAGGTGCCGATAGGCATTTCAGATATAGAAGCCGATAGGCATTTCAAATATAGGTGCCAATAGGCATTCCAGATATGGTTGCCGATAGGCATTTCAAATATAGGTGCTGATAGGCATTTCAGATGTAGTTTCCGATAGGCATTTCAAAAATAGGTGCCGATAGGCATTTCAGATATAGAAACCGATAGGTATTTCAAATATAGGTGTCGATAGGCATTTCAAATATGGTTGCCAATAGGCATTTCAAATATAGTTGCTGAAAGGAAATTCAGATGTAGTTTCCGATAGGCATTTCAAAAATAGGTGCCGATAGGCATTTCAGATATAGGTGCCGATAGGCATTTCAGATATAGTTGCCGATTGGCATTTTCAAAGTAGGTGCCGATAGGCATTTCAGATATAGAAGCCGATATGCATTTCAAATATAGGTGCCGTTAGGCACTCCAGATATGGTTGCCGACAGGCATTTCAAATATAGGTGCTGATAGGCATTTCAGATATAGTTGCCGATTGGCATTTTAAAAATAGGTGCCGATGGGCATTTCAGATATATAAGCCGATAGACATTTCAAATGTAGTTGCCGATTGGCATTTTAAAAATAGGTGCCGATAGGCATTTTAGATATAGAAGCCGATAGGTATTTCAAATATAGGTGTGGGTAGGCATTTCAGCTATGGTTGCCGATAGGCATTTCAAATATAGGTGCTGATAGTCATTTCAGATGTAGTTTCCGATAGGCATTTCAAAAATAGGTTCCGATAGGCATTTTAGATATAGGTGCCGATAGGCATTTCAGATATACCTAAAGATTGGCATTTCAAAAATAGGTGCCGATAGGCATTTCAGATATAGGTGCCGATAGGCTTATCAGATATAGTTGCCGATAGGCATTTAAAATAAAAGTGCCGATAGGCATTTCAAATATAGGTGTCGATCGGCATTTCAGATATAAATACCGAAAGGCATTTCAGATATAGGTGCCGATAGGCATTTCTGATGTGGTTGCCGATAGGCATTTCAAATATAGGTGCTGATAGGCATTTCAGATGTAATTTTCGATAAGCATTTCAAAAATAGGTGCCGATAGGCATTTCAGATATAGGTGCCGATAGGCATTTCAGATATAGGTGCCGATAGGCTTATCAGATATAGTTGCCGATAGGCATTTAAAATAAAAGTGCCGATAGGCATTTCAAATATAGGTGTCGATCGGCATTTCAGATATAAATACCGAAAGGCATTTCAGATATAGGTGCCGATAGGCAATTAAAATATAGGTGCTGATAGGCATTTTAGATGTAGTTTCCGATAGGAATTTCAAAAATAAGTGCCGATAGGCATTTCAGATATAGGTGCCGATAGGCATTTCAGATATGGTTGCCAATTGGCATTTTAAAAATAGGTGCCGATAGGCGTTTCAAATATAAAAGCCGATAGGTATATCAAATCTAGGTGTCGATAGGCATTTTAGATATGGTTGCCGATAGGCATTTCAAATATAGGTGCCGATAGGCATTTCTGATTTGGTTGCCGATAGGCATTTCAAAAATAGGTTCCCAAAGGCATTTCAGATATAGGTGCCAATAGGCTTTTCAGATATAGTTGCCGATTGGCATTTTCAAAAAAGGTGCCGATAGGCATTTCAGATATAGAAGCCGATAGGTATTTCAAATATAGGTGTCGATAGGCATTTCAAATATGGTTGCCGATAGGCATTTCAGATATAGTTGCCGATTGGCATTTTAAAAATAGGTGCCGATAGGCATTTCAGATGTAGTTTCCGATAGGCATTTCAAAAATAGGTGCCGATAAGCATTTCAGATATAAATGCTGAAAGGCATTTCAGATATAGGTGCCGATTGGCATTTCTGATTTGTTTGCCGATAGGCATTTCAAATACAGGTGCTGATAGGCATTTCAGATGTAGTTTCCGATAAGCATTTCAAAAATTGGTGCCGATAGTCATTTCAGATATAGGTGCCGATAGGCATTTCAGATATAGTTGCCGATTGGCATTTTAAAAATAGGTGCCGATAGGCATTTCAGATATAGAAGCCGATAGGCATTTCAAATATAGGTGCCGATAAGCATTCCAGATATGGTAGCCGATAGGCATTTTAAATATGGGTGCTGATAGGCATTTTAGATGTAGTTTTCCGATAGGCATTTCAAAAATAGGTGCCGAAAGGCATTTCAGATATAGGTGCCGAAAGGCATTTCAGATATAGTAGCCGATTAGCATTTTAAAAATAGGTGCCGATAGGCATTTCAAATATAAGTGCTAATAGGCATTTCAGATATAGTTGCCGATTGGCATTTTAAAAATAGGTGCCGATAGGCATTTCAGATATAGAAGCCGATAGGCATTTCAAATATAGGTGCCAATAGGCATTCCAGATATGGTTGCCGATAGGCATTTCAAATATAGGTGCTGATAGGCATTTCAGATGTAGTTTCCGATAGGCATTTCAAAAATAGGTGCCGATAGGCATTTCAGATATAGAAGCCGATAGGTATTTCAAATATAGGTGTCGATAGGCATTTCAAATATGGTTGCCAATAGGCATTTCAAATATAGTTGCTGAAAGGAATTTCAGATGTAGTTTCCGATAGGCATTTCAAAAATAGGTGCCGATAGGCATTTCAGATATAGGTGCCGATAGGCATTTCAGATATAGTTGCCGATTGGCATTTTCAAAGTAGGTGCCGATAGGCATTTCAGATATAGAAGCCGATATGCATTTCAAATATAGGTGCCGTTAGGCACTCCAGATATGGTTGCCGACAGGCATTTCAAATATAGGTGCTGATAGGCATTTCAGATATAGTTGCCGATTGGCATTTTAAAAATAGGTGCCGATGGGCATTTCAGATATATAAGCCGATAGACATTTCAAATGTAGTTGCCGATTGGCATTTTAAAAATAGGTGCCGATAGGCATTTTAGATATAGAAGCCGATAGGTATTTCAAATATAGGTGTGGGTAGGCATTTCAGCTATGGTTGCCGATAGGCATTTCAAATATAGGTGCTGATAGTCATTTCAGATGTAGTTTCCGATAGGCATTTCAAAAATAGGTTCCGATAGGCATTTTAGATATAGGTGCCGATAGGCATTTCAGATATACCTAAAGATTGGCATTTCAAAAATAGGTGCCGATAGGCATTTCAGATATAGGTGCCGATAGGCTTATCAGATATAGTTGCCGATAGGCATTTAAAATAAAAGTGCCGATAGGCATTTCAAATATAGGTGTCGATCGGCATTTCAGATATAAATACCGAAAGGCATTTCAGATATAGGTGCCGATAGGCATTTCTGATGTGGTTGCCGATAGGCATTTCAAATATAGGTGCTGATAGGCATTTCAGATGTAATTTTCGATAAGCATTTCAAAAATAGGTGCCGATAGGCATTTCAGATATAGGTGCCGATAGGCATTTCTGATGTGGTTGCCGATAGGCATTTCAAATATAGGTGCTGATAAGCATTTCAGATGTAATTTTCGATAAGCATTTCAAAAATAGGTGCCGATGGGCATTTCAGATATAGGTGCCGATAGGCACTTCAGATATAAATGCCGATTGGCATTTTAAAAATAGGTGCCGATAGGCATTTCAGATATAGAAGCCGATAGGCATTTCAAATATAGGCGCCGATAGGCATTCCAGATATGGTTGCCGATAGGCATTTCAAATATAGGTGCTGATAGGCATTTCAGATGTAGTTTCCGATAGGCATTTCAAAAATAGGTGCCGATAGGCATTTCAGATATAGGTGCCGATAGGCATTTCAGACATAGTTAGCGATTGGCATTTTAAAAATAGGTGCCGATAGGCATTTCAGATATAGAAGCCGATAGGGATTTCAAATATAGGTGTCGATAGGCATTTCAGATATGTTTGCCGATAAGCATTTCAAATATAGGTGCTGATAGGCATTTCAGATGTAGTTTCCGATAGGCATTTCAAAAATAGGTGCCGATAGGCATTTCAGATATAGGTGCCGATAGGCATTTCAGATATAGTTGCCGATTGGCATTTTAAAAATAGGTGCCGATAGGCATTTCAGATATAGAAGCCGATAGGCATTTCAAATATAGGTGCCGATAGGCATTCCAGATATGGTTGCCGATAGGCATTTCAAATATAGGTGCTGATAGGCATTTTAGATGTAGTTTCCGATAGGCATTTCAAAAATTGATGCCGATAGGCATTTCGGATATAGGTGCCGATAGGCATTTCAGATATAGTTGCCGATTGGCATTTTAAAAACAGGTGCCGATAGGCATTTCAGATATAGAAGCCGATAGATATTTCAAATATAGGTGTCGATAGGCATTTCAGATATGGTTGCCGATAGGCATTTCAAATATAGGAGCAGATAGGCATTTCAGATGTAGTTTCCGAAAGGCATTTCAAAAATATATGCCGATAGGCATTTCAGATATAGGTGCCGATAGGCATTTCAGATATAGTTGCCGATTGGTATTTTAAAAATAGGTGCTGATAGGCATTTCAGATATAGAAGCCGATAGGCATTTCAAATATAGTTGCCGATAGGCATTCCAGATATGTTTGCCGATAGGCATATCAAATATAAGCGCTGATAATCATTTCAGATGTAGTTTCCGATAGGCATTTCAAAAATAGGTACCGATAGGCATTTCGGATATAGGTGCCGATAGGCATTTCAGATATAGTTGCCGATTGGCATTTTAAAAATAGGTGCCGATAGGCATTTCAGATATAGAAGCCGATAGGTATTTCAAATATAGGTGTGGATAAGCATTTCAGATATGGTTGCCGATAGGCATTTCAAATATAGGTGCTGATAGTCTTTTCAGATGTAGTTTCCGATAGGCATTTCAAAAATAGGTTCCGATAGGCATTTCAGATATAGTTGCCGAATGGCATTTTAAAAATAGGTGCCGATAGGCATTTCAGATATAGAAGCCGATAGGCATTTCAAATATAGGTGCCGATAGGCATTCCAGATACGGTTGCCGATAGGCATTTCAAATATAGGTGCTGATAGGCATTTCAGATGTAGTTTCCGATAGGAATTTCAAATACAGGTGCTGATAGGCATTTCAGATGTAGTTTTCGATAGGCATTTCAAAAATAGGTGCCGATAGGCATTTCAGATATAGGTGCCGATAGTCATTTCAGATATAGTTGCCAATTGGCTTTTAAAAAATAGGTGCCGATAGGCATTTCAGATATACTTTCCGATTGGCATTTTAAAAATAGGTGCCGATAGGCATTGTAGATGTAGTTTCCGATAGGCATTTCAAAAATAGGTGTCGATCGGCATTGCAGATATAAATGCCGTAGGGCATTTCAGATATAGGTGCCGATAGGCATTTCTGATGTGGTTGTCGATAGGCATTTCAAATATAAATGCTGATAGGCATTTCAGATGTAGTTTTCGATAGGCATTTCAAATATAGGTGCTGATAGACATTTCAGATGTAGTTCCGATAGGCATTTCAAAAATAGGTCCCGATAGGCATTTCAAATATAGGTGCTGATAGGCATTTCAGATGTAGTTCCGATAGGCTTTTCAAAAATAGGTGCCGATAGGCATTTCAGATATAGGTGCCGATTGGCATTTCAGATATAGTTGCCGATTAGCATTTTAAAAATAGGTGCCGATAGGCATTTCAGATATATAAGCCGATAGGCATTTCAGATGTAGTTGCCGATTGGCATTTTAAAAATAGGTGCCGATAGGCATTTTAGATATAGAAGCCGATAGGTATTTCAAATATAGGTGTGGATAGGCATTTCAGATATGGTTGCCGATAGGCATTTCAAATATAGGTGCTGATAGTCATTTCAGATGTAGTTTCCAATAGGCATTTCAAAAATAGGTTCCGGTAGGCATTTTAGATATAGGTGCCGATAGGCATTTCAGATATACTTACCGATTGGCATTTTAAAAATAGGTGCCGATAGGCATTTTAGATATAGAAGCCGATAGGTATTTCAAATATAGGTGTGGATAGGCATTTCAGATATGGTTGCCGATAGGCATATCAAATATAGGTGCTGATAGTCATTTCAGATGTAGTTTCCGATAGGCATTTCAAAAATAGGTTCCGATAGGCATTTTAGATATAGGTGCCGATAGGCATTTCAGATATACTTAAAGATTGGCATTTCAAAAATAGGTGCCGATAGGCATTTCAGATATAGGTGCCGATAGGCTTATCAGATATAGTTGCCGATAGGCATTTACAATAAAAGTGCCGATAGACATTTCAAATATAGGTGTCGCCGGCATTTCAGATATAGGTGCCGATAGGCATTTCTGATGTGGTTGCCGATAGGCATTTCAAATATAGGTGCTGATAGGCATTTCAGATGTAGTTTTCGATAGGCATTTCAAAAATAGGTGCCGATAGGCATTTCAGATATAGGTGCCGATAGGCACTTCAGATATAAATGCCGATTGGCATTTTAAAAATAGGTGCCGATAGGCATTTCAGATATAGAAGCCGATAAGGATTTCAAATATAGGCGTCGATAGGCATTTCAGATATGGTTGCCGATAAGCATTTCAAATATAGGTGCTGATAGGCATTTCAGATGTAGTTTCCGATAGGGATTTCAAAAATTGATGCCGATAGGCATTTCGGATATAGGTGCCGATAGGCATTTCAGATATAGTTGCCGATTGGAATTTTAAAAACAGGTGCCCTTAGGCATTTCAGATATAGAAGCCGATAGGTATTTCAAATATAGGTGTCGATAGGCATTTCAGATATGGTTGCCGATAGGCATTTCAAATATAGGAGCAGATAGGCATTTCAGATGTAGTTTCCGAAAGGCATTTCAAAAATATATGCCGATAGGCATTTCAGATATAGGTGCCGATAGGCATTTCAGATATAGTTGCCGATTGGTATTTTAAAAATAGGTGCCGATAGGCATTTCAGATATAGAAACCGATAGGCATTTCAAATATAGGTGCCGATAGGCATTCCAGATATGGTTGCCGATAGGCATTTCGAATATAAGTGCTGATAATCATTTCAGATGTAGTTTCCGATAGGCATTTCAAAAATAGGTACCGATAGGCATTTCAGATATAGGTGCCGATAGGCATTTCAGATATAGTTGCCAATTGGCATTTTAAAATAGGTGTCGATAGGCATTTCAGATATAGAACCCGATAGGCATTTCAAATATAGGTGCCGATAGGCATTCCAGATATGGTTTGCCGATAGGCATTTCAAATATAGGTGCTTATAGGCATTTCAGATGGAGTTTCCGATAGGCATTTCAAAAGTTGGTGCCGATAGCATTTCAGATATAGGTGCCTATAGGCATTTCAGATATAGTTGCCGATTTGCATTTTTAAAAATAGATGCCTATAGGCATTTTAGATATAGAAGCCGATAGGTATTTCAAATACAGGTGTAGATAGGCATTTCAGATATGGTTGCCGATAGGCATTTCAAATATATGTGCTGATAGTCATTTCAGATGTGTTTCCGATAGGCATTTCAAAAATAGGTTCCGGTAGGCATTTCAATTATAGGTGCCGATAGGCATTTCAGATATACTTTCCGATTGGCATTTTAAAAATAGGTGCCGATAGGCATTTTAGATGTAGTTTCCGATAGGCATTTCAAAAATAGGTGCCGATAGGCATTTCAGATATAGGTGCCGATAGGCATTTCAGATATAGTTGCCGATAGGCATTTAAAGTATAGGTGCCGATAGGCATTTCAAATATAGGTGTCGATCGGCATTTCAGATATAAATGCCCGTAGGGCATTTCAGATATAGGTGCCGATAGGCATTTCTGATGTGGTTGCCGATAGGCATTTCAAATATAAATGCTGATAGGCATTTCAGATGTAGTTTTCGATAGGCATTTCAAAAATAGGTGCCGCTAGGCATTTGAGATATAGGTGCCGATAGGCACTTCAGATATAGTTGCCGATTGGCATATTAAAAATAGGTGTCGATAGGCATTTTAGATATAGAAGCCGATAGGCAAATCAAATATAGGCGCCGATAGGCATTTCAGATATAGGTGCCGATAGACATTTCAGATATAGTTGCCGATTGGCATTTTAAAAATAGGTGCCGATAGCATTTCAGATATAGAAGCCGATAGGTATTTCAAAATATAGGTGTGGATAAGCATTTCAGATATGGTTGCCGATAGGCATTTCAAATATAGGTGCTGATAGTCTTTTCAGATGTAGTTTCCGATAGGCATTTCAAAAATAGGTTTCCGATAGGCATTTCAGATAAGGTGCCGATAGGCATTTCAGATATACTTACCGATTGGCATTTTAAAAATAGGTGCCGATAGGCATTTTAGATGTTGTTTCCGATAGGCATTTCAAAAATAGGTGCCGATAGGTATTTCAGATATAGGTGACGATAGGCATATTAGATATAGTTGCCGATAGGCATTTAAAATATATGTGCCGATAGGCATTTCAAATATAGATGTCGACCGGCATTTCAGTCATAAATGCCGAAAGGCATTTCAGATATAGGTGCCGATAGGCATTTCTGATGTGGTTGCCTATAGGCATTTCAAATATAGGTGCTGATAGGCATTTCAGATGTAGTTTTCGATAGGCATTTCAAAAATAGGTGCCGATAGGCATTTCAGATATAGGTGCCGATAGGCACTTCAGATATAGTTGCCGATTGGCATTTTAAAAATAGGCGCCGATAGGTATTTCAGATATAGAAGCCGATAGGCATTTCAAATATAGGTGCTGATAGGCATTTCAGATGTAGTTTCCGATAGGCATTTCAAAAATAGGTGCCGATAGGCATTTCAGATATAGGTGCCGAAAGGCATTTCAGATATAGTTACCGATTGGCATTTTAAAAATAGGTACCGATAGGCATTTCAGATATAGAAGCCGATAGGTATTTCAAATATAGGTGTCGATAGGCATTTCAGATATGGTTGCCGATAGGCATTTCAAATATAGGTGCTGATAGGCATTTCAGATGTAGTTTCCGATAGGCATTTCAAAAAGAGGTGCCGATAGGCATTTCAGATATAGGTGCCGATAGGCATTTCAGATATAGTTGCCGATTGGCATTTTAAAAATAGGTGCCGATAGGCATTTCAGATATAGAAGCCGATAGGCATTTCAAATATAGGTGCCGATAGGCATTCCAGATACGGTTGCCGATAGGCATTTCAAATATAGGTGCTGATAGGCATTTCAGATGTAGTTTCCGATAGGAATTTCAAATACAGGTGCTGATAGGCATTTCAGATGTAGTTTTCGATAGGCATTTCAAAAATAGGTGCCGATAGGCATTTCAGATATAGTTGCCGATTGGCATTTTGAAAATAAGTGCCGATAGGCATTTCAGATATAGAAGCCGATAGGTATTTCAATTATAGGTGTGGATAAGCATTTCAGATATGGTTGCCGATAGGCATTTCAAATATAGGTGCTGATAGTCTTTTCAGATGTAGTTTCCGATAGGCATTTCAAAAATAGGTTCCGATAGGCATTTCAGATAAAGGTGCCGATAGGCATTTCAGATATACTTACCGATTGGCATTTTAAAAATAGGTGCCGATAGGCATTTTAGATGTTGTTTCCGATAGGCATTTCAAAAATAGGTGCCGATAGGTATTTCAGATATAGGTGACGATAGGCATATTAGATATAGTTGCCGATAGGCATTTAAAATATATGTGCCGATAGGCATTTCAAATATAGATGTCGACCGGCATTTCAGACATAAATGCCGAAAGGCATTTCAGATATAGGTGCCGATAGGCATTTCTGATGTGGTTGCCTATAGGCATTTCAAATATAGGTGCTGATAGGCATTTCAGATGTAGTTTTCGATAGGCATTTCAAAAATAGGTGCCGATAGGCATTTCAGATATAGGTGCCGATAGGCACTTCAGATATAGTTGCCGATTGGCATTTTAAAAATAGGCGCCGATAGGTATTTCAGATATAGAAGCCGATAGGCATTTCAAATATAGGCGCCGATAGGCATTCCAGATATAGTTGCCGATAGGCATTTCAAATATAGGTGCTGATAGGCATTTCAGATGTAGTTTCCGATAGGCATTTCAAAAATAGGTGCCGATAGGCATTTCAGATATAGGTGCCGATAGGCATTTCAGATATAGTTACCGATTGGCATTTTAAAAATAGGTACCGATAGGCATTTCAGATATAGAAGCCGATAGGTATTTCAAATATAGGTGTCGATAGGCATTTCAGATATGGTTGCCGATAGGCATTTCAAATATAGGTGCTGATAGGCATTTCAGATGTAGTTTCCGATAGGCATTTCAAAAAGAGGTGCCGATAGGCATTTCAGATATAGGTGCCGATAGGCATTTCAGATATAGTTGCCGATTGGCATTTTAAAAATAGGTGCCGATAGGCATTTCAGATATAGAAGCCGATAGGCATTTCAAATATAGGTGCCGATAGGCATTCCAGATACGGTTGCCGATAGGCATTTCAAATATAGGTGCTGATAGGCATTTCAGATGTAGTTTCCGATAGGAATTTCAAATACAGGTGCTGATAGTCATTTCAGATGTAGTTTTCGATAGGCATTTCAAAAATAGGTGCCGATAGGCATTTCAGATATACTTACCGATTGGCATTTTAAAAATAGGTGCCGATAGGCATTTTAGATATAGAAGCCGATAGGTATTTCAAATATAGGTGTGGATAGGCATTTCAGATATGGTTGCTGATAGGCATATCAAATATAGGTGCTGATAGTCATTTCAGATGTAGTTTCCGATAGGCATTTCAAAAATAGGTTCCGATAGGCATTTTAGATATAGGTGCCGATAGGCATTTCAGATATACTTAAAGATTGGCATTTCAAAAATAGGTGCCGATAGGCATTTCAGTTATAGGTGCCGATAGGCTTATCAGATATAGTTGCCGATAGGCATTTAAAATAAAAGTGCCGATAGACATTTCAAATATAGGTGTCGCCGGCATTTCAGATATAGGTGCCGATAGGCATTTCTGATGTGGTTGCCGATAGGCATTTCAAATATAGGTGCTGATAGGCATTTCAGATGTAGTTTTCGATAGGCATTTCAAAAATAGGTGCCGATAGGCATTTCAGATATAGGTGCCGATAGGCACTTCAGATATAAATGCCGATTGGCATTTTAAAAATAGGTGCCGATAGGCATTTCAGATATAGAAGCCGATAAGGATTTCAAATATAGGCGTCGATAGGCATTTCAGATATGGTTGCCGATAAGCATTTCAAATATAGTTGCTGATAGGCATTTCAGATGTAGTTTCCGATAGGGATTTCAAAAATTGATGCCGATAGGCATTTCGGATATAGGTGCCGATAGGCATTTCAGATATATTTGCCGATTGGAATTTTAAAAACAGGTGCCCTTAGGCATTTCAGATATAGAAGCCGATAGGTATTTCAAATATAGGTGTCGATAGGCATTTCAGATATGGTTGCCGATAGGCATTTCAAATATAGGAGCAGATAGGCATTTCAGATGTAGTTTCCGAAAGGCATTTCAAAAATATATGCCGATAGGCATTTCAGATATAGGTGCCGATAGGCATTTCAGATATAGTTGCCGATTGGTATTTTAAAAATAGGTGCCGATAGGCATTTCAGATATAGAAACCGATAGGCATTTCAAATATAGGTGCCGATAGGCATTCCAGATATGGTTGCCGATAGGCATTTCGAATATAAGTGCTGATAATCATTTCAGATGTAGTTTCCGATAGGCATTTCAAAAATAGGTACCGATAGGCATTTCAGATATAGGTGCCGATAGGCATTTCAGATATAGTTGCCAATTGGCATTTTAAAAATAGGTGTCGATAGGCATTTCAGATATAGAACCCGATAGGCATTTCAAATATAGGTGCCGATAGGCATTCCAGATATGGTTGCCGATAGGCATTTCAAATATAGGTGCTTATAGGCATTTCAGATGGAGTTTCCGATAGGCATTTCAAAAGTTGGTGCCGATAGGCATTTCAGATATAGTTGCCGATTTTCATTTTAAAAATAGATGCCTATAGGCATTTTAGATATAGAAGCCGATAGGTATTTCAAATACAGGTGTAGATAGGCATTTCAGATATGGTTGCCGATAGGCATTTCAAATATATGTGCTGATAGTCATTTCAGATGTTGTTTCCGATAGGCATTTCAAAAATAGGTTCCGGTAGGCATTTCAATTATAGGTGCCGATAGGCATTTCAGATATACTTTCCGATTGGCATTTTAAAAATAGGTGCCGATAGGCATTTTAGATGTAGTTTCCGATAGGCATTTCAAAAATAGGTGCCGATAGGCATTTCAGATATAGGTGCCGATAGGCATATCAGATATAGTTGCCGATAGGCATTTAAAATATAGGTGCCGATAGGCATTTCAAATATAGGTGTCGATCGGCATTTCAGATATAAATGCCGTAGGGCATTTCAGATATAGGTGCCGATAGGCATTTCTGATGTGGTTGCCGATAGGCATTTCAAATATAAATGCTGATAGGCATTTCAGATGTAGTTTTCGATAGGCATCTCAAAAATAGGTGCCGCTAGGCATTTGAGATATAGGTGCCGATAGGCACTTCAGATATAGTTGCCGATTGGCATATTAAAAATAGGTGTCGATAGGCATTTTAGATATAGAAGCCGATAGGCAAATCAAATATAGGCGCCGATAGGCATTTCAGATATAGGTGCCGATTGGCATTTCAGATATAGTTGCCGATTGGCATTTTAAAAATAGGTGCCGATAGGCATTTCAGATATATAAGCCGATAGGCATTTCAGATGTAGTTGCCGATTGCAATTTTAAAAATAGGTGCCGATAGGCATTTTAGATATAACATAGGAGCCGATAGGTATTTCAAATATAGGTGTGGATAGGCTTTTCAGATGTAGTTTCCGATAGGCATTTCAAAAATTGGTGTCGATAGGCATTTCAGATATAGAAGCCGATAGGCATTTCAAATATAGGTGCCGATAGGCATTCCAGATATGGTTGCCGATAAGCATTTCAAATATAGGTGCTGATAGGCATTCCGGATGTAGTTTCAGATAGGCATTTCAAAAAATGGTGCCGATAGGCATTTCAGATATAGGTGCCGATAGGCATTTCAGATTTAGTTACCGATTGGCATTTCAAAATAGGTACCGATAGGCATTTCAGATATAGAAGCCGATAGGTATTTCAAATATAGGTGTCGATAGGCATTTCAGATATGGTTGCCGATAGGCATTTCAAATATAGGTGCTGATAGGCATTTCAGATGTAGTTTCCGATAGGCATTTCAAAAATAGGTGCCGATAGGCATTTCAGATATAGGTGCCGATAGGCATTTCAGATATAGTTGCCGATTGGCATATTAGAAATAGGTGCCGATAGGCATTTCAGATATAGAAGCCGATAGGCATTTCAAATATAGGTGCCGATAGGCATTCCAGATATGGTTGCCGATAGGCATTTCAAATATAGGTGCTGATAGGCATTTCAGATGTAGTTTCCGATAGGCATTTCAAATATAGGTGCTGATAGGCATTTCAGATGTAGTTTTTGATAGGCATTTCAAAAATAGGTGCCGATAGGCATTTCAGATATAGGTGCCGATAGTCATTTCAGATATAGTTGCCAATTGCCATTTAAAAAATAGGTGCCGATAGGCATTTCAGATATAGTTGCCGATTGGCATTTTAAGAACAGGTGCCGATAGGCATTTCAGATATAGAAGCCGATAGGTATTTCAAATATAGGTGTCGATAGGCATTTCAGATATGGTTGCCGATAGGCATTTCAAATATAGGAGCAGATAGTCATTTCAGATGTAGTTTCCGATAGGCATTTCAAAAATAGGTTCCGATAGGCATTTTAGACATAGGTGCCGATAGGCATTTCAAATATACTTAAAGATTGGCATTTCAAAAATAGGTGCCGATAGGCATTTCAGATATAGGTGCCGATAGGCTTATCAGATATAGTTGCCTATAAGCATTTAAAATAAAAGTGCCGATAGGCATTTCAAATATAGGTGTGGATCGGCATTTCAGATATAAATGCCGAAAGGCATTTCAGATATAGGTGCCGATAGGCATTTCTGATGTGGTTGCCGATAGGCATTTCAAATATAGGTGCTGATAGGCATTTCAGATGTAGTTTTCGATAGGCATTTCAAAAATAGGTGCCGATAGGCATTTCAGATATAGAAGCCGATAGGCATTTCAAATATAGGCGCCGATAGGCATTCCAGATATGGTTGCCGATAGGCATTTCAAATATAGGTGCTGATAGGCATTTCAGATGTAGTTTCCGATAGGCATTTCAAAAATAAGTGCCGATAGGCATTTAAGATATAGGTGCCGATAGGCATTTCAGATATAGTTGCCGATTGGCATTTTAAAAATAGGTGTCGATAGGCACTTCAGATATAGAAGCCGATAGGCATTTCAAATATAGGTGCCGATAGGCATTCCAGATATGGTTGCCGATAGGCATTTCAAATATAGGTGCTGATAGGCATTCCGGATGTAGTTTCCGATAGACATTTCAAAAAATGGTGCCGATAGGCATTTCAGATATAGGTGCCGATAGGCATTTCAGATATAGTTACCGATTGGCATTTTAAAAATAGGTGCCGATAGGCGTTTCAGATATAGAAGCCGATAGGTATTTCAAATATAGGTGTCGATAGGCATTTCAGATATGGTTGCCGATAGGCATTTCAAATATAGGAGCAGATAGGCATTTCAGATGTAGTTTCCGAAAGGCATTTCAAAAATATATGCCGATAGGCATTTCATATATAGGTGCCGATTGGCATTTTTAAAAATAGGTGCCGATAGGCATTTCAGATATAGAAGCCGATAGGCAATTCAAATATAGTTGCCGATAGGCATTCCAGATATGGTTGCCGATAGGCATATCAAATATAAGCGCTGATATTCATTTCAGATGTAGTTTCCGATAGGCATTTAAAATATATGTGCCGATAGGCATTTCAAATATAGGTGTCGACCGGCATTTCAGATATAAATGCCGAAAGGCATTTCAGATATAGGTGCTGATAGGCATTTCAGATGTAGTTTTCGATAGGCATTTCAAAAATAGGTGCCGATAGGCATTTCAGATATAGGTGCCGATAGGCACTTTAGATATAGTTGCCGATTGGCATTTTAAAATAGGCGCCGATAGGTATTTCAGATATAGAAGCCGATAGGCATTTCAAATATAGGCGCCGATAGGCATTCCAGATATGGTTGCCGATAGGCATTTCAAATATAGGTGCTGATAGGCATTTCAGATGTAGTTTCCGATAGGCATGTCAAAAATAGGTGCTGACAGGCATTTCAGATATAGATGCCGATAGGCATTTCAGATATAGTTGCCGATTGGCATTTTAAAAATAGGTGCCGATAGGCATTTCAGATACAGAAGCCGATAGGCATTTCAAATATAGGTGCCGATAGGCATTCCAGATATGGTTGCCGATAGGCATTTCAAATATAGGTGCTGATAGGCATTTCAGATGTAGTTTCCGATAGGCATTCCAAAAATTGGTGCCGATAGGCATTTCAGATATAGGTGCCGATAGGCATTTCAGATATAGTTGCCGATTGGCATTTTAAAAATAGGTACCGATAGGCATTTCAGATATAGAAGCCGATAGGTATTTCAAATATAGGTGTCGATAGGCATTTCAGATATGATTGCCGATAGGCATTTCAAATATAGGTGCTGATAGGCATTTCAGATGTAGTTTACGATAGGCATTTCAAAAATAGGTGCCGATAGGCATTTCAGATATAGTTGCCGATAGGCATTTCAGATATAGTTGCCGATTGGCATTTTAAAAATAGGTGCCGATAGGCATTTCAGATATATAAGCCGATAGGCATTTCAAATATAGGTGCGGATGAGCATTCCAGATATGGTTGCCGATAGGCATTTCAAATATAGGTGCTGATAGGCATTTCAGATGTAGTTTCCGATAGGCATTTCAAAAATTGGTGCCGATAGGCATTTCAGATATAGGTGCCGATAGGCATTTCAGATATAGTTGCCGATTGGCATTGTAAAAATAGGTGCCGATAGGCATTTCAGATATAGAATCCGATAGGGATTTTAAATATAGGTGTCGATAGGCATTTCAGATATGGTTGCCGATAAGCATTTCAAATATAGGTGCTGATAGGCATTTCAGATGTAGTTTCCGATAGGCATTTAAAAAATAGGTGCCGATAGGCAATTTAGATATAGGTGCTGATAGGCATTTCAGATATAGTTGTCGATTGGCATTTTAAAAATAGGTGCCGATAGGCATTTCAGATATATAACCCGATAGGCATTTCAAATATAGGTGCCGATGAGCATTCCAGATATGGTTGCCGATAGGCATTTCAAATATAGGTGCTGATAGGCATTTCAGATGTAGTTTCCGATAGGCATTTCAAAAATTGGTGTCGATAGGCATTTCAGATATAGAAGCCGATAGGCATTTCAAATATAGGTGCCGATAGGCATTCCAGATATGGTTGCCAATAGGCATTTGAAATATAGGTGCTGATAGGCATTCCGGATGTAGTTTCCGATAGGCATTTCAAAAAATGGTGCCGATAGGCATTTCAGATATAGAAGCCGATAGGTATTTTAAATATAGGTGTGGATAGGCATTTCAGATATAGTTGCCGATAGGCATTTCAAATATAGGTGCTGATAGTCATTTCAGATGTAGTTTCCGATAGGCATTTCAAAAATAGGTTCCGATAGGCATTTTAGATATACTTAAAGATTGGCATTTCAAAAATAGGTGCCGATAGGCATTTCAGATATAGGTGCCGATAGGCTTATCAGATATAGTTGCCGATAGGCATTTAAAATAAAAGTGCCGATAGGTATTTCAAATATAGGTGTCGATCGGCATTTCAGATATAAATGCCGAAAGGCATTTCAGATATAGGTGCCGATAGGCATTTCTGATGTGGTTGCCGATAGGCATTTCAAATATAGGTGCTGATAGGCATATCAGATGTAGTTTTCGATAAGCATTTCAAAAATAGGTGTCGATAGGCATTTCAGATATAGGTGCCGATAGGCACTTCAGATATAAATGCCGATTGGCATTTTAAAAATAGGTGCCGATAGGCATTTCAGATATAGGTGCCGATAGGCATTTCAGATATAGTTGCCGATTGGCATTAAAAAAATAGGTGCCGATAGGCATTTCAGATATAGAAGCCGATAGGCATTTCAAATATAGGTGCCGATAGGCATTCCAGATATGGTTGCCGATAGGCATTTCAAATATAAGTGCTGATAATCATTTCAGATGTAGTTTCCGATAGGCATTTCAAAAATAGGTACCGATAGGCATTTCAGATATAGGTGCCAAAAGGCATTTCAGATATAGTTGCCAATTGGCATTTTAAAAATAGGTGTCGATAGGCATTTCAGATATAGGTGCCGATAGGCATTTCAGATATAGTTGCCAATTGGCATTTTAAAAATAGGTGTCGATAGGCATTTCAGATATAGGTGCCGATTGGCATTTCAGATATAGTTGCCGATTGGCATTTTAAAAATAGATGCCGATAGGCATTTCAGATATATAAGCCGATAGGCATTTCAGATGTAGTTGCCGATTGGCATTTTAAAAATAGGTGCCGATAGGCATTTTAGATATAGAAGCCGATAGGTATTTCAAATATAGGTGTGGATAGGTATTTCAGATATGGTTGCCGATAGGCATTTCAGATATACTTACCGATTGGCATTTTGAAAATAGGTGCCGATAGGCATTTTAGATATAGAAGCCGATAGGTATTTCAAATATAGGTGTGGATAGGCATTTCAGATATGGTTGCCGATAGGCATTTCAAATATAGGTGCTGATAATCATTTCAGATGTAGTTTCCGATAGGCATTTCAAAAATAGGTGCCGATAGGCATTTCAGATATAGGTGCCGATAGGCTTATCAGATATAGTTGCCGATAGGCATTTAAAATAAAAGTGCCGATAGGCATTTCAAATATAGGTGTCGATCGGCATTTCAGATATAAATGCCGAAAGGCATTTCAGATATAGGTGCCGATAGGCATTTCTGATGTGGTTGCCGATAGGCATTTCAAATATAGGTGCTGATAGGCATATCAGATGTAGTTTTCGATAAGCATTTCAAAAATAGGTGCCGATAGGCATTTTAGATATAGGTGCCGATAGGCACTTCAGATATAAATGCCGATTGGCATTTTAAAAATAGGTGCCGATAGGCATTTCAGATATAGAAGCCGATAGGCATTTCAAATATAGGCGCCGATAGGCATTCCAGATATGGTTGCCGATAGGCATTTCAAATATAGGTGCTGATAGGCATTTCAGATGTAGTTTCCGATAGGCATTTCAAAAATAGGTGCCGATAGGCATTTCAGATATAGGTGCCGATAGGCATTTCAGATATAGTTGCCGATTGGCATTTTAAAAATAGGTGCTGATAGGCATTTCAGATATAGAAGCCGATAGGGATTTCAAATATAGGTGTCGATAGGCATTTCAGATATGGTTGCCGATAAGCATTTCAAAAATAGGTGCTGATAGGCATTTCAGATGTAGTTTCCGATAGGCATTTCAAAAATAGGTGCCGATAGGCATTTCAGATATAGGTGCCGATAGGCATTTCAGATATAGTTGCCGATTGGCATTAAAAAAATAGGTGCCGATAAGCATTTCAGATATAGAAGCCGATAGGCATTTCAAATATAGGTGCCGATAGGCATTCCAGATATGGTTGCCGATAGGCATTTCAAATATAGGTGCTGATAGGCATTTTAGATGTAGTTTCCGATAGGCATTTCAAAAATTGATGCCGATAGGCATTTCGGATATAGGTGCCGATAGGCATTTCAGATATAGTTGCCGATTGGCATTTTAAAAACAGGTGCCGATAGGCATTTCAGATATAGAAGCCGATAGGTATTTCAAATATAGGTGTCGATAGGCATTTAAGATATGGTTGCCGATAGGCATTTCAAATATAGGAGCAGATAGGCATTTCAGATGTAGTTTCCGATAGGCATTTCAAAAATAGGTGCCTATAGGCATTTCAGATATAGGTGCCGATAGGCATTTCAGATATAGTTGCCGATTGGCATTTTAAAAATAGGTGCCGATAGGCATTTCAGATATAGAAGCCGATAGGCATTTCAAATATAGGTGCCGATAGGCATTCCAGATATGGTTGCCGATAGGCATTTCAAATATAGGTGCTGATAGGCATCTCAGATGTAGTTTCCGATAGGCATTTCAAAAATTGGTGTCGAAAGGCATTTCAGATATAGAAGCCGATAGGCATTTCAATTATAGGTGCCGATAGGCATTCCAGATATGGTTGCCGATAGGCATTTCAAATATAGGTGCTGATAGGCATTCCGGATGTAGTTTCCGATAGGCATTTCAAAAAATAGTGCCCATAGGCATTTCAGATATAGGTGCCGATAGGCATTTCAGATATAGTTACCGATTGGCATTTTAAAAATAGGTACCGATAGGCATTTCAGATATAGAAGCCGATAGGTATTTCAAATATAGGTGTCGATAGGCATTTCAGATATGGTTGCCGATAGGCATTTCAAATATAGGTGCTGATAGGCATTTCAGATGTAGTTTCCGATAGGCATTTCAAAAATAGGTTACGATAGGCATATCAGATATAGGTGCCGATAGGCATTTCAGATATAGTTGCCGATTGGCATTTTAAAAATAGGTGCCGATAGGCATTTCAGATATAGAAGCCGATAGGCATTTCAAATATAGTTGCCGATAGGCATTCCAGATATGGTTGCCGATAGGCATTTCAAATATAGGTGCTGATAGGCATTTCAGATGTAGTTTCCGATAGGCATTTCAAATATAGGTGCTGAAAGGCATTTCTGATGTAGTTTTCGATAGGCATTTCAAAAATAGGTGGCGATAGGCATTACAGATATAGGTGCCGATAGTCATTTCAGATATAGTTGCCAATTGGCTTTTAAAAAATAGGTGCCGATAGGCATTTCAGATATAGAAGCCGATAGGCATTTCAAATATAGGTGCCGATAGGCATTGCAGATATAGTTGCCGATAGGCATTTCAAATATAGGTGCTGATAGGCATTTTAGATGTAGTTTCCGATAGGCATTTTAAAAATTGATGCCGATAGGCATTTCGGATATAGGTGCCGATAGGAATTTTAGATATAGTTGCCAATTGGCATTTTAAAAACAGGTGTCGATAGGCATTTCAAATATAGAAGCCGATAGGTATTTCAAATATAGGTGTCGATAGGCATTTCAGATATGGTTGCCGATAGGCATTTTAAATATAGGAGCAGATAGGCATTTCAGATGTAGTTTCCGAAAGGCATTTCAAAAATATATGCCGATAGGCATTTCAGATATAGGTGCCGATAGGCATTTCAGATATAGTTGCCGATTGGTATTTTAAAAATAGGTGCCAATAGGCATTTCAGATATAGAAGCCGATAGGCATTTCAAATATAGGTGCCGATAGGCATTCCAGATATGGTTGCCGATAGGTATTTCAAATATAAGTGCTGATAATCATTTCAGATGTAGTTTCCGATAGGCATGTCAAAAATAGGTACCGATAGGCATTTCAGATATAGGTGCCGATAGGCATTTCAGATATAGTTGCCAATTGGCATTTTAAAAATAGGTGTCGATAGGCATTTCAGATATAGAACCCGATAGGCATTTCAAATATAGGTGCCGATAGGCATTCCAGATATGGTTGCCGATAGGCATTTCAAATATAGGTGCTGATAGGCATTTCAGATGGAGTTTCCGATAGGCATTTCAAAAGTTGGTGCCGATAGGCATTTCAGATATAGGTGCCGATAGGCATTTCAGATATAGTTGCCGATTGGCATTTTAAAAATAGGTGCCGATAGGCATTTTAGATATAGAAGCCGATAGGTTTTTCAAATACAGGTGTGGATAGGCATTTCAGATATTGTTGCCGATAGGCATTTCAAATATAGGTGCTGATAGTCATTTCAGATGTTGTTTCCGATAGGCATTTCAAAAATAGGTTCCGATAGGCATTTCAATTATAGGTGCCGATAGGCATTTCAGATATACTTTCCGATTGGCATTTTAAAAATAGGTGCCGATAGGCATTTTAGATGTAGTTTCCGATAGGCATTTCAAAAATAGGTGCCGATAGGCATTTCAGATATAGGTGCCGATAGGCATATCAGATATAGTTGCCGATAGGCATTTAAAATATAGGTGCCGATAGGCATTTCAAATATAGGTGTCGATCGGCATTTCAGATATAAATGCCGTAGGGCATTTCAGATAAAGGTGCCGATAGGCATTTCTGATGTGGTTGCCGATAGGCATTTCAAATATAAATGCTGATAGGCATTTCAGATGTAGTTTTCGATAGGCATTTCAAAAATAGGTGCCGCTAGGCATTTGAGATATAGGTGCCGATAGGCACTTCAGATATAGTTGCCGATTGGCATTTTAAAAATAGGTGTCGATAGGCATTATAGATATAGAAGCCGATAGGCATTTCAAATATAGGCGCCGATAGGCATTCCAGATATGGTTGCCGATAGGCATTTCAAATATAAGTGCTGATAGGCATTTCAGATGTAGTTTTCGATAGGCATTTCAAAAATAGGTGCCGATAGGCATTTCAGATATAGGTGCCGATTGGCATTTCAGATATATTTGCCGATTAGCATTATAAAAATAAGTGCCAATAGGCATTTCAGATATATAAGCCGATAGGCATTTCAGATGTAGTTGCCGATTGGCATTTTAAAAATAGGTGCCGATAGGCATTTTAGATATAGAAGCCGATAGGTATTTCAAATATAGGTGTGGATAGGCATTTCAGATATGGTTGCCGATAGGCATTTCAAATATAGGTGCTGATAGTCATTTCAGATGTAGTTTCCGATAGGCATTTCAAAAATAGGTTCCGGTAGGCATTTTAGATATAGGTGCCGATAGGCATTTCAGATATACTTACCGATTGGCATTTTAAAAATAGGTGCCGATAGGCATTTTAGATATAGAAGCAGATAGGTATTTCAAATATAGGTGTGGATAGGCATTTTAGATATGGTTGCCGATAGGCATATCAAATATAGGTGCTGATAGTCATTTCAGATGTAGTTTCCGATAGGCATTTCAAAAATAGGTTCCGATAGGCATTTTAGATATAGGTGCCGATAGGCATTTCAGATATACTTAAAGATTGGCATTTCAAAAATAGGTGCCGATAGGCATTTCAGATATAGGTGCCGATAGGCTTATCAGATATAGTTGCCGATAGGCATTTAAAATAAAAGTGCCGATAGACATTTCAAATATAGGTGTCGCCGGCATTTCAGATATAGGTGGCGATAGGCATTTCTGATGTGGTTGCCGATAGGCATTTCAAATATAGGTGCTGATAGCCATTTCAGATGTAGTTTTCGATAGGCATTTCAAAAATAGGTGCCGATAGGCATTTCAGATATAGGTGCCGATAGGCACTTCAGATATAAATGCCGATTGGCATTTTAAAAATAGGTGCCGATAGGCATTTCAGATATAGAAGCCGATAGGGATTGCAAATATAGGTGTCGATAGGCATTTCGGATATGGTTGCCGATAAGCATTTCAAATATAGGTGCTGATAGGCATTTTAGATGTAGTTTCCGATAGGGATTTCAAAAATTGATGCCGATAGGCATTTCGGATATAGGTGCCGATAGGCATTTCAGATATAGTTGCCGATTGGCATTTTAAAAACAGGTATCGTTAGGCATTTCAGATATAGAAGCCGATAGGTATTTCAAATATAGGTGTCGATAGGCATTTCAGATATGGTTGCCGATAGGCATTTCAAATATAGGTGCTGATAGTCATTTCAGATGTAGTTTCCGATAGGCATTTCAAAAATAGGTGCCGATAGGCATTTCAGATATAGGTGCCGATAGGCTTATCAGATATAGTTGCCGATAGGCATTTAAAATAAAAGTGCCGGTAGGCATTTCAAATATAGGTGTCGATCGGCAATTCAGATATAAATGCCGAAAGGCATTTCAGATATTGGTGCCGATAGGCATTTCTGATGTGGTTGCCGATAGGCATTTCAAATATAGGTGCTGTTAGGCATATCAGATGTAGTTTTCGATAAGCATTTCAAAAATAGGTGCCGATAGGCATTTTAGATATAGGTGCCGATAGGCACTTCAGATATAAATGCCGATTGACATTTTAAAAATAGGTGCCGATAGGCATTTCAGATATAGAAGCCGATAGGCATTTCAAATATAGGCGCCGATAGGCATTCCAGATATGGTTGCCGATAGGCATTTCAAATATAGGTGCTGATAGGCATTTCAGATGTAGTTTCCGATAGGCATTTCAAAAATAGGTGCCGATAGGCATTTCAGATATAGGTGCCGATAGGCATTTCAGATATAGTTGCCGATTGGCATTTTAAAAATAGGTGCTGATAGGCATTTCAGATATAGAAGCCGATAGGGATTTCAAATATAGGTGTCGATAGGCATTTCAGATATGGTTGCCGATAAGCATTTCAAAAATAGGTGCTGATAGGCATTTCAGATGTAGTTTCCGATAGGCATTTCAAAAATAGGTGCCGATAGGCATTTCAGATATAGGTGCCGATAGGCATTTCAGATATAGTTGCCGATTGGCATTAAAAAAATAGGTGCCGATAGGCATTTCAGATATAGAAGCCGATAGGCATTTCTAATATAGGTGCCGATAGGCATTCCAGATATGGTTGCCGATAGGCATTTCAAATATAGGTGCTGATTGGCATTTTAGATGTAGTTTCCGATAGGCATTTCAAAAATTGATGCCGATAGGCATTTCGGATATAGGTGCCGATAGGCATTTCAGATATAGTTGCCGATTGGCATTTTAAAAACAGTTGCCGATAGGCATTTCAGATATAGAAGCCGATAGGTATTTCAAATATAGGTGTCGATAGGCATTTCAGATATGGTTGCCGATAGGCATTTCAAATATAGGAGCACATAGGCATTTCAGATGTAGTTTCCGATAGGCATTTCAAAAATAGGTGCCGATAGGCATTTCAGATATAGGTGCCGATAGGCATTTCAGATATAGTTACCGATTGGCATTTTAAAAATAGGTGCCGATAGGCATTTCAGATATAGAAGCCGATAGGCATTTCAAATATAGGTGCCGATAGGCATTCCAGATATGGTTGCCGATAGGCCTTTCAAATATAGGTGCTGATAGGCATCTCAGATGTAGTTTCCGATAGGCATTTCAAAAATTGGTGTCGATAGGCATTTCAGATATAGAAGCCGATAGGCATTTCAATTATAGGTGCCGATAGGCATTCCAGATATGGTTGCCGATAGGCATTTCAAATAAAGGTGCTGATAGGCATTCCGGATGTAGTTTCCGATAGACATTTCAAAAAATGGTGCCGATAGGCATTTCAGATATAGGTGCCGATAGGCATTTCAGATATAGTTACCGATTGGAATTTTAAAAATAGGTACTGATAGGCATTTCAGATATAGAAGCCGATAGGTATTTCAAATATAGGTGTCGATAGGCATTTCAGATATGGTTGCCGATAGGCATTTCAAATATAGGTGCTGATAGGCATTTCAGATGTAGTTTCCGATAGGCATTTCAAAAATAGGTGCCGATAGGCGTTTCAGATATAGGTGCCGATAGGCATTTCAGATATAGTTGCCGATTGGCATTTTAAAAATAGGTGCCGATAGGCATTTCAGATATAGCAGCCGATAGGCATTTCAAATATAGGTGCCGATAGGCATTGCAGATATAGTTGCCGATAGGCATTTCAAATATAGGTGCTGATAGGCATTTTAGATGTAGTTTCCGATAGGGATTTCAAAAATTGATGCCGATAGGCATTTCGGATATAGGTGCCGATAGGCATTTCAGATATAGTTGCCGATTGGCATTTTAAAAACAGGTGCCGATAGGCATTTCAGATATAGAAGCCGATAGGTATTTCAAATATAGGTGTCGATAGGCATTTCAGATATGGTTGCCGATAGGCATTTCAAATATAGGAGCAGATAGGCATTTCAGATGTAGTTTCCGAAAGGCATTTCAAAAATATATGCCGATAGGCATTTCAAATATAGGTGCCGATAGGCATTTCAGATATAGTTGCCGATTGGTATTTTAAAAATAGGTGCCGATAGGCATTTCAGATATAGAAGCCGATAGGCATTTCAAATATAGGTGCCGATAGGCATTCCAGATATGGTTGCCGATAGGCATTTCGAATATAAGTGCTGATAATCATTTCAGATGTAGTTTACGATAGGCATTTCAAAAATAGGTACCGATAGGCATTTCAGATATAGGTGCCGATAGGCATTTCAGATATAGTTGCCAATTGGCATTTTAAAAATAGGTGCCAATAGGCATTTTAGATATAGAAGCCGATAGGTATTTCAAATACAGGTGTGGATAGGCATTTCAGATATGGTTGCCGATAGGCATTTCAAATATAGGTGCTGATAGTCATTTCAGATGTTGTTTCCGATAGGCATTTCAAAAATAGGTTCCGATAGGCATTTCAATTATAGGTGCCGATAGGCATTTCAGATATACTTTCCGATTGGCATTTTAAAAATAGGTGCCGATAAGCATTTTAGATGTAGTTTCCGATAGGCATTTCAAAAATAGGTGCCGATAGGCATTTCAGATATAGGTGCCGATAGGCATTTAAAATATAGGTGCCGATAGGCATTTCAAATATAGGTGTCGATCGGCATTTCAGATATAAATGCCGTAGGGCATTTCAGATATAGGTGCCGATAGGCATTTCTGATGTGGTTGCCGATAGGCATTTCAAATATAAATGCTGATAGGCATTTCAGATGTAGTTTTCGATAGGCATTTTAAAAATAGGTGCCGATAGGCATTTGAGATATAGGTGCCGATAGGCACTTCAGATATAGTTGCCGATTGGCATTTTAAAAATAGGTGCCGATAGGCATTTTAGATATAGAAGCCGATAGGCATTTCAAATATAGGCGCCGATAGGCATTTCAAATATAGGCGCCGATAGGCATTCCAGATATGGTTGCCGATAGGCATTTCAAATATAAGTGCTGATAGGCATTTCAGATGTAGTTTCCGATAGGCATTTCAAAAATAGGTGCCGATAGGCATTTCAGATATAGGTGCCGATTGGCATTTCAGGTATAGTTGCCGATTGGCATTTTAAAAATAGGTGCCGATAGGCATTTCAGATATAGAAGCCGATAGGGATTTCAAATATAGGTGTCGATAGCTATTTCAGATATGGTTGCCGATAAGCATTTTAAATAAAGGTGCTGATAGGCATTTCAGATGTAGTTTCCGATAGGCATTTCAAAAATAGGTTCCGATAGGCATTTCAGGTATAGGTGCCGATAGGCATATCAGATATAGTTGCCGACAGGCATTTAAAATATATGTGCCGATAGGCATTTCAAATATAGGTGTCGACCGGCATTTCAGATATAAATGCCGAAAGGCATTTCAGATATAGGTGCCGATAGGCATTTCTGATGTGGTTGCCGATAGGCATTTCAAATATAGGTGCTGATAGGCATTTCAGATGTAGTTTTCGATAGGCATTTCAAAAATAGGTGCCGATAGGCATTTCAGATATAGGTGCCGATAGGCATTTTAGATATAGTTGCCGATTGGCATTTTAAAAATAGGCGCCGATAAGTATTTTAGATATAGAAGCCGATAGGCATTTCAAATATAGGCGCCGATAGGCATTCCAGATATGGTTGCCGATAGGCATTTCAAATATAGGTGCTGATAGGCATTTCAGATGTAGTTTCCGATTGGTATTTTAAAAATAGGTGCCGATAGGCATTTCAGATATAGAAGCCGATAGGCATTTCAAATATAGGTGCCGATAGGCATTCCAGATATGGTTGCCGATAGGCATTTCAAATATAAGTGCTGATAATCATTTCAGATGTAGTTTCCGATAGGCATTTCAAAAATAGGTACCGATAGGCATTTCAGATATAGGTGCCAAAAGGCATTTCAGATATAGTTGCCAATTGGCATCTTAAAAATAGGTGTCAATAGGCATTTCAGATATAGGTGCCGATAGGCATTTCAGATATAGTTGCCAATTGGCATTTTAAAAATAGGTGCCGATAGGCATTTCAGATATATAAGCCGATAGGCATTTCAGATGTAGTTGCCTATTGGCATTTTAAAAATAGGTGCCGATAGGCATTTTAGATATAGAAGCCGATAGGTATTTCAAATATAGGTGTGGATAGGCATTTCAGATATGGTTGCCGATAGGCATTTCAAATATAGGTGCTGATAGTCATTTCAGGTGTAGTTTCCGATAGGCATTTCAAAAATAGGTTCCGATAGGCATTTTAGATATAGGTGCCGATAGGCATTTCAGATATACTTACCGATTGGCATTTTAAAAATAGGTGCCGATAGGCATTTTAGATATAGAAGCCGATAGGTATTTCAAATATAGGTGTGGGTAGGCATTTCAGATATGGTTGCCGATAGGCATTTCAAATATAGGTGCTGATAGTCATTTCAGATGTAGTTTCCGATAGGCATTTCAAAAATAGGTTCCGATAGGCATTTTAGATATAGGTGTTGATAGGCATTTCAGATATACCTAAAGATTGGCATTTCAAAAATAGGTGCCGATAGGCATTTCAGATATAGGTGCCGATAGGCTTATCAGATATAGTTGCCGATAGGCATTTAAAAAAAAAGTGCCAATAGGCATTTCAAATATAGGTGTCGATCGGCATTTCAGATATAAATGCCGAAAGGCATTTCAGATATATGTGCCGATAGGCATTTCTGATGTGGTAGCCGATAGGCATTTCAAATATAGGTGCTGATAGGCATTTCAGATGTAGTTTTCGATAAGCATTTCAAAAATAGGTGCCGATAGGCATTTCAGATATAGGTGCCGATAGGCACTTCAGATATAAATGCCGATTGGCATTTTAAAAATAGGTGCCGATAGGCATTTCAGATATAGAAGCCGATAGGCATTTCAAATATAGGCGCCGATAGGCATTCCAGATATGGTTGCCGATAGGCATTTCAAATATAGGTGCTGATAGGCATTTCAGATGTAGTTTCCGATAGGCATTTCAAAAATAGGTGCCGATAGGCATTTCAGATATAGGTGCCGATAGGCATTTTAGATATAGTTAGCGATTGGCATTTTAAAAATAGGTGCCGATAGGCATTTCAGATATAGAAGCCGATAGGGATTTCAAATATAGGTGTCGATAGGCATTTCAGATATGTTTGCCGATAAGCATTTCAAATATAGGTGCTGATAGGCATTTCAGATGTAGTTTCCGATAGGCATTTCAAAAATAGGTGCCGATAGGCATTTCAGATATAGGTGCCGATAGGCATTTCAGATATAGTTGCCGATTGGCATTTTAAAAATAGGTGCCGATAGGCATTTCAGATATAGAAGCCGATAGGCATTTCAAATATAGGTGCCGATAGGCATTCCAGATATGGTTGCCGATAGGCATTTCAAATATAGGTGCTGATAGGCATTTTAGATGTAGTTTCCGATAGGCATTTCAAAAGTTGATGCCGATAGGCATTTCGGATATAGGTGCCGATAGGCATTTCAGATATAGTTGCCGATTGGCATTTTAAAAACAGGTGCCGATAGGCATTTCAGATATAGAAGCCGATAGATATTTCAAATATAGGTGTCGATAGGCATTTCAGATATGGTTGCCGATAGGCATTTAAAATATAGGAGCAGATAGGCATTTCAGATGTAGTTTTCGAAAGGCATTTCAAAAATATATGCCGATAGGCATATCAGATATAGGTGCCGATAGGCATTTCAGATATAGTTGCCGATTGGTATTTTAAAAATAGGTGCTGATAGGCATTTCAGATATAGAAGCCGATAGGCATTTCAAAAATAGGTACCGATAGGCATTTCGGATATAGGTGCCGATAGGCATTTCAGATATAGTTGCCGATTGGCATTTTAAAAATAGGTGCCGATAGGCATTTCAGATATAGAAGCCGATAGGTATTTCAAATATAGGTGTGGATAAGCATTTCAGATATGGTTGCCGATAGGCATTTCAAATATAGGTGCTGATAGTCTTTTCAGATGTAGTTTCCGATAGGCATTTCAAAAATTGGTGCCGATAGGCATTTCATATATAGGTGCCGATAGGCATTTCAGATATAGTTGCCGATTGGCATTTTAAAAATAGGTGCTGATAGGTATTTCAAATATAGGTGTCGATCGGCATTTCAGATATAAATGCCGAAAGGCATTTCAGATATAGGTGCCGATAGGCATTTCTGATGTGGTTGCCGATAGGCATTTCAAATATAGGTGCTGATAGGCATATCAGATGTAGTTTTCGATAAGCATTTCAAAAATAGGTGTCGATAGGCATTTCAGATATAGGTGCCGATAAGCACTTCAGATATAAATGCCGATTGGCATTTTAAAAATAGGTGCCGATAGGCATTTCAGATATAGGTGCCGATAGGCATTTCAGATATAGTTGCCGATTGGCATTAAAAAAATGGGTGCCGATAGGCATTTCAGATATAGAAGCCGATAGGCATTTCAAATATAGGTGCCGATAGGCATTCCAGATATGGTTGCCGATAGGCATTTCAAATATAAGTGCTGATAATCATTTCAGATGTAGTTTCCGATAGGCATTTCAAAAATAGGTACCGATAGGCATTTCAGATATAGGTGCCAAAAGGCATTTCAGATATAGTTGCCAATTGGCATTTTAAAAATAGGTGTCGATAGGCATTTCAGATATAGGTGCCGATAGGCATTTCAGATACAGTTGCCAATTGGCATTTTAAAAATAGGTGTCGATAGGCATTTCAGATATAGGTGCCGATTGGCATTTCAGATATAGTTGCCGATTGGCATTTTAAAAATAGATGCCGATAGGCATTTCAGATATATAAGCCGATAGGCATTTCAGATGTAGTTGCCGATTGGCATTTTAAAAATAGGTGCCGATAGGCATTTTAGATATAGAAGCCGATAGGTATTTCAAATATAGGTGTGGATAGGCATTTCAGATATGGTTGCCGATAGGCATTTCAGATATACTTACCGATTGGCATTTTGAAAATAGCTGCCGATAGGCATTTTAGATATAGAAGCCGATAGGTATTTCAAATATAGGTGTGGATAGGCATTTCAGATATGGTTGCCGATAGGCATTTCAAATATAGGTGCTGATAGGCATTTCAGATGTAGTTTCCGATAGGCATTTCAAAAATAGGTGCCGATAGGCATTTCAGATATAGGTGCCGATAGGCATTTCAGATATAGTTGCCGATTGGCATTTTAAAAATAGGTGCCGATAGGCATTCCAGATATGGTTGCCGATAGGCATTTCAAATATAAGTGCTGATAATCATTTCAGATGTAGTTTCCGATAGGCATTTCAAAAATAGGTACCGATAGGCATTTCAGATATAGGTGCCAAAAGGCATTTCAGATATAGTTGCCAATTGGCATCTTAAAAATAGGTGTCAATAGGCATTTCAGATATAGGTGCCGATAGGCATTTCAGATATAGTTGCCAATTGGCATTTTAAAAATAGGTGCCGATAGGCATTTCAGATATATAAGCCGATAGGCATTTCAGATGTAGTTGCCTATTGGCATTTTAAAAATAGGTGCCGATAGGCATTTTAGATATAGAAGCCGATAGGTATTTCAAATATAGGTGTGGATAGGCATTTCAGATATGGTTGCCGATAGGCATTTCAAATATAGGTGCTGATAGTCATTTCAGATGTAGTTTCCGATAGGCATTTCAAAAATAGGTTCCGATAGGCATTTTAGATATAGGTGTTGATAGGCATTTCAGATATACCTAAAGATTGGCATTTCAAAAATAGGTGCCGATAGGCATTTCAGATATAGGTGCCGATAGGCTTATCAGATAAAGTTGCCGATAGGCATTTAAAATAAAAGTGCCGATAGGCATTTCAAATATAGGTGTCGAGCGGCATTTCAGATATAAATGCCGAAAGGCATTTCAGATATAGGTGCCGATAGGCATTTCTGATGTGGTTGCCGATAGGCATTTCAAATATAGGTGCTGATAGGCATTTCAGATGTAGTTTTCGATAAGCATTTCAAAAATAGGTGCCGATAGGCATTTCAGATATAGGTGCCGATAGGCACTTCAGATATAAATGCCGATTGGCATTTTAAAAATAGGTGCCGATAGGCATTTCAAATATAGAAGCCGGTAGGCATTTCAAATATAGGCGCCGATAGGCATTCCAGATATGGTTGCCGATAGGCATTTCAAATATAGGTGCTGATAGGCATTTCAGATGTAGTTTCCGATAGGCATTTCAAAAATATGTGCCGATAGGCATTTCAGATATAGGTGCCGATAGGCATTTCAGATATAGTTAGCGATTGGCATTTTAAAAATAGGTGCCGATAGGCATTTCAGATATAGAAGCCGATAGGGATTTCAAATATAGGTGTCGATAGGCATTTCAGATATGTTTGCCGATAAGCATTTCAAATATAGGTGCTGATAGGCATTTCAGATGTAGTTTCCGATAGGCATTTCAAAAATAGGTGCCGATAGGCATTTCAGATATAGGTGCCGATAGGCATTTCAGATATAGGTGCCGATAGGCATTTCAGATATAGGTGCCGATAGGCATTTCAGATATAGTTGCCGATTGGCATTTTAAAAATAGGTGCCGATAGGCATTTCAGATATAGAAGCCGATAGGCATTTCAAATATAGGTGCCGATAGGCATTCCAGATATGGTTGCCGATAGGCATTTCAAATATAGGTGCTGATAGGCATTTTAGATGTAGTTTCCGATAGGCATTTCAAAAATTGATGCCGATAGGCATTTCGGATATAGGTGCCGATAGGCATTTCAGATATAGTTGCCGATTGGCATTTTAAAAACAGGTGCCGATAGGCATTTCAGATATAGAAGCCGATAGATATTTCAAATATAGGTGTCGATAGGCATTTCAGATATGGTTGCCGATAGGCATTTCAAATATAGGAGCAGATAGGCATTTCAGATGTAGTTTTCGAAAGGCATTTCAAAAATATATGCCAATAGGCATTTCAGATATAGGTGCCGATAGGCATTTCAGATATAGTTGCCGATTGGTATTTTAAAAATAGGTGCTGATAGGCATTTCAGATATAGAAGCCGATAGGCATTTCAAATATAGTTGCCGATAGGCATTCCAGATATGGTTGCCGATAGGCATATCAAATATAAGCGCTGATAATCATTTCAGATGTAGTTTCCGATAGGCATTTCAAAAATAGGTACCGATAGGCATTTCGGATATAGGTGCCGATAGGCATTTCAGATATAGTTGCCGATTGGCATTTTAAAAATAGGTGCCGATAGGCATTTCAGATATAGAAGCCGATAGGTATTTCAAATATAGGTGTGGATAAGCATTTCAGATATGGTTGCCGATAGGCATTTCAAATATAGGAGCAGATAGGCATTTCAGATGTAGTTTTCGAAAGGCATTTCAAAAATATATGCCGATAGGCATTTCAGATATAGGTGCCGATAGGCATTTCAGATATAGTTGCCGATTGGTATTTTAAAAATAGGTGCTGATAGGCATTTCAGATATAGAAGCCGATAGGCATTTCAAATATAGTTGCCGATAGGTATTCCAGATATGGTTGCCGATAGGCATATCAAATATAAGCGCTGATAATCATTTCAGATGTAGTTTCCGATAGGCATTTCAAAAATAGGTGCCGATAGGTATTTCAGATATAGGTGACGATAGGCATATTAGATATAGTTGCCGATAGGCATTTAAAATATATGTGCCGATAGGCATTTCAAATATAGATGTCGACCGGTATTTCAGATATAAATGCCGAAAGGCATTTCAGATATAGGTGCCGATAGGCATTTCTGATGTGGTTGCCGATAGGCATTTCAAATATAGGTGCTGATAGGCATTTCAGATGTAGTTTTCGATAGGCATTTCAAAAATAGGTGCCGATAGGCATTTCAGATATAGGTGCCGATAGGCACTTCAGATATAGTTGCCGATTGGCATTTTAAAAATAGGCGCCGATAGGTATTTCAGATATAGAAGCCGATAGGCATTTCAAATATAGGCGCCGATAGGCATTCCAGATATAGTTGCCGATAGGCATTTCAAATATAGGTGCTGATAGGCATTTCAGATGTAGTTTCCGATAGGCATTTCAAAAATAGGTGCCGATAGGCATTTCAGATATAGGTGCCGATAGGCATTTCAGATATAGTTGCCGATTGGCATTTTAAAAATAGGTGCCGATAGGCATTTCAGATATAGAAGCCGATAGGCATTTCAAATATAGGTGCCGATAGGCATTCCAGATATGGTTGCCGATAGGCATTCCAGATATGGTTGCCGATAGGCATTTCAAATATAGGTGCTGATAGGCATTTCAGATGTAGTTTCCGATAGGCATTTCAAAAATTGGTGTCGATAGGCATTTCAGATATAGAAGCCGATAGGCATTTCAATTATAGGTGCCGATAGGCATTCCAGATATGTTTGCCGATAGGCATTTCAAATATAGGTGCTGATAGGCATTCCGGATGTAGTTTCCGATAGGCATTTCAAAAAATGGTGCCGATAGGCATTTCAGATATAGGTGCCGATAGGCATTTCAGATATAGTTACCGATTGGCATTTTAAAAATAGGTACCGATAGGCATTTCAGATATAGAAGCCGATAGGTATTTCAAATATAGGTGTCGATAGGCATTTCAGATATGGTTGCCGATAGGCCTTTCAAATATAGGTGCTGATAGGCATTTCAGATGTAGTTTCCGATAGGCATTTCAAAAAGAGGTGCCGATAGGCATTTCAGATATAGGTGCCGATAGGCATTTCAGATATAGTTGCCGATTGGCATTTTAAAAATAGGTGCCGATAGGCATTTCAGATATAGAAGCCGATAGGCATTTCAAATATAGGTGCCGATAGGCATTCCAGATATGGTTGCCGATAGGCATTTCAAATATAGGTGCTGATAGGCATTTCAGATGTAGTTTTCGATAGGCATTTCAAAAATAGGTGCCGATAGGCATTTCAGATATAGGTGCCGATAGTCATTTCAGATATAGTTGCCAATTGGCTTTTAAAAAATAGGTGCCGATAGGCATTTCAGATATAGAAGCCGATAGGCATTTCAAATATAGGTGCCGATAGGCATTGCAGATATAGTTGCCGATAGGCATTTCAAATATAGGTGCTGATAGGCATTTTAGATGTAGTTTCCGATAGGCATTTCAAAAATTGATGCCGATAGGCATTTCGGATATAGGTGCCGATAGGAATTTTAGATATAGTTGCCAATTGGCATTTTAAAAACAGGTGCCGATAGTCATTTCAGATATAGAAGCCGATAGGTATTTCAAATATAGGTGTCGATAGGCATTTCAGATATGGTTGCCGATAGGCATTTCAAATATAGGAGCAGATAGGCATTTCAGATGTAGTTTCCGAAAGGCATTTCAAAAATATATGCCGATAGGCATT